>BQNB010019180.1:0-60873 GCA_026074375.1 Tanacetum coccineum
CATCAAACTCCTAGAGCTTGGTATGAGACTATATCTACCTATTTATTAGACAATGAATTTTAGAAAGGTAAGATAGACAAGACTTTTTTCATTAAAAGAGTCAAAGGTGATATTTTACTAGTTCAAGTATATGTAGATGATATCATTTTTGGATCTACTAAGAAGAGATTATGCACTGAGTTTGAGAAATTAATGCATAAGAAGTTCCAGACTGAGCTCTATGGGTGAGCTTTTTCTTCTTAGGACTACAAGTGACACAAAAGGATGATGGAATTTTCATCAGTCATGACAAGTATGTGGATGAAATTTTGAAGAAGTTTAGTTTTTCAATTGTGAAGACAGCAAGTACACCTATGGAGACTTCAAAGCCTTTATGAAGGATGAAAATGCTGAAGATGTTGATGTTCACTTATATAGATCAATGATTGGCTCATTGATGTATTTAACATCTTCAAGGCCTGATATAATGTTTGCTGTATGTGCTTGTGCAAGATTCCAAGTTACACCTAAAGTTTCACATCTTCATGCTGTGAAAAGAATCTTTAGATACTTGAAAGGTCAACCTAAATTGGGCCTTTGGTATCCTAAGGACTCACCATTTAATTTGGAAGCTTATTCTGATAGTGACTATGCTGGTGCAATGCAAGAAGCAAACTGTAGTTGCCAACTCTACTACTGAAGCAGAATATGTGGCTGCTGCTAGTTGCTGTGGACAAGTACTCTGGATTCAAAATCAAATGCTAGATTATGGATAAAATTTAATGAATACTAAGATTTTCATTGACAATGAAAGCACCATTTGCATAGTTAAGAATCCAGTATTTCACTCAAAGACTAAGCACATTGAGATTAGGCATCACTTTATCAGAGATTCCAATGAGAAGAAGCTTATTCAGATGATAAAGATTAACACAAATCAGAATGTTGCAGATTTGCTCACAAAAGCATTTGATATTGGCAGATTTCAATATATGATTGTAAGTATAGGAATGCTTAACCTCTAAAGTATTGATTGAGGGGAGGTTAATTGTGTTGATATGCAGCAAATTATGCACAAATGATGCTTAAAATGGAATGAAACAACAACTAATAATGAAATTCAAGTTAGTGTTGTTGGCCTAACTTACTACTGGTAAGTATAATTAGTACTGTTGTTATAATTTTTTACTGTAGAACTACGAGAGAAAGCAAAAACATATAGAGAGAAAAAGTAAGCTTAAAAGAATTGAGAGAAAGCAAAAAACGGAAAGAGAAAAAGCGAGCTAAAAGAAATGAAAGAAATTGGTGAGAATGAAAAATAGAAAGAGATACGTGTGAAAATAAAACAGATAGAGTGAATTGGTGAGCTAAAAGAAATGAGAGAAATAGTGAGCTAAAAAATAAAAAGAGAGATGTGTGAAAATAGAAACAGATAGAGTGATTCAGTGAGAAAAGAAATGAGAGAAATTTATAAGAATGAAAAACAGAAAGAGAGATGTGTGACATAAAAACAGATAGAGTGATTCAGTGAGAAAAAGAATTGAAAGATATAGTGAGAATAAAAACAAACAGAGAGCTTGTGAGAATCAAAATTGATGATGGAAATGTTTTTTGGAACGAAATTAGAGTTAATGTTGGTGACTCAAAGTTAATGCTATTAGGCATAAACTTACTACTGCTGGGCAAGTTAATGCTGGCATACACTTACTACTGCCAGTGCTAGTTAATGCTGTTAGGCATAAACTTACTACTGCTGGTTAAGTTAATGCTGCCAGGCATACACTTACTACTACCAGTGTTAGTTAATGTTGTTGAGGGTGATTTCATAAATACTTCGATTGAGGGTTTCATTCAATCACTTAATCGATTTCAATCTTTGTTATACTCTCTAATCATAAACCCTAACTTAATTTCATTCTTAATCATCAAAACCCAACACAATGTCGAACCTAAAGTTTGCTGAAACTCACAATTTAGTTACGTTTTTGGAGAAACCCAAAGAAAGTGACGGGTTTGAAGGAATTATTGATTTTTTGAATGCAAGTTCTATCAGATATACGCTAACGGTGAATCCCACCATCTATACTTCATGCATTAAGCAGTTCTGGGCTGCTAAGGCAAAAACTATCAATGGGGGAAGTGCAGATACAAGCCCTAGTAGATGGGAAGAAGGTGATCGTCACTGAGACAAGTGTGAGAAGAGCTCTTTAATTAAAAGATGCTAAAGGTACTGAATGTCTACCCAATGCTACCATTTTTGCAGAACTAGAAAGAATGGGGTATGAAAATCTTACACAAAAGCTTACATTCTATAAAGCTTTCTTTTCACCTCAATGGAAATTTCTTAAATCCAGTTATTTTGCCTATGCCTTAGTGATAAGGTCTACTGCTTGGAATGATTTTAGTAGCACTATGGCCTCTGCTATTATCTGTCTTGCCACAAACCAAAAATTCAACTTTTCCAAGTAAATTTTTGATAATATGGTGAAGAACTTGGAGGGTGGAGTTAAATTTCTAATGTATCTAAGGTTTGTGCAAGTATTCCTGGATAAACAAGTTGAAGGAATGACCAAACATAAAGAAATTTATGTTACACCTTCTCACACTAAGAAGGTCTTTGCTAATATGAAGAGAGGAGGAAAAGGTTTTTCTGGGAGAGTTACCCCTTTGTTTCAAACTATGATGGTTCAAGCTCCTGAAGAATTAGGTGAGGGTTTAGAAATACCAAGTGATCCTCAACACACACCTACTATTATTCAACCATCTACATCACAGCCTCAAAAGAAACAACCAAGGAGGAAACAGAGGAAAGACACTAAGGTGGTCGTATCCAGGTGGTTCGACTGAGACTATCAACTTATGAGGTTGCCAATCGAGGTGTTGTTCCTTTACATTATTAGGAGTCACGTATGTTTGGTGTGGATAGATTTGTGAATATCGAAATGATAGTGAGGGTACTTTGTTAACCTACTTGTCACAAGAGTTCTTGACTTGGAGAAACACAAAGAACTCTCAAGCTGCAGAGATTTGCTAAATTAAAAAGAGTGGGTAAGAATCTAGACGCAAAAGCGAGGAATAGGAATCAGTCTAAGAATTAGGGCTTAAAAATGGTAATGATGGTTGGTAGATCTGCACAAGTTTTTTCCTCTAATGATGAAGATTTGGGTGCTCAAGAGGATGCATCCAAACAGGGGAGGAAAATTGTTGATCTTGATGCTGATGCAGAGGTTACTTTGGTTGTGAGGGCTCCAATTGAGGGAATGATGATAATTTAATGTTTGATACAGGAGTTTTTGATGAGCAGAAAGTTGAAGTTGAAAAGGCAGTTAGTACTGCTGAAGTTACTACTGTCAGTGCTACAACAAAAACTATTGATGAGTTGACTCTAGCTCAGACCTTAATAGAGATCAAAGCAGCTAAACCAAGGCTGTTACAACTGCTGCTACAACAACTACAACTGCTGTTACAAGACCCAAGGCTAGAGGGGTTGTAGTTCAAGAGCCAAGTGAATTTACAACAACAACATCACAACCATCACAACTTCCACAAGCTAAGACCATAAGGCAATGGAAAATAATGTTGAACCTTGAGAAGCCTTTTGAAAATAGAAAGACTAATTTGGATGAGACAGAAATTGCTTTACAAGTCTACAGAAATAATTGCAAGCCGAATTGAAGAAGAGGGAAAGGCTAAGCAAGACAAAAAGAAGAGAGGATAACTTAAATTTTCTTGGGGATAATACTAAAGCTATGATGGAGGCAGATTATGAGTTAGCTCAGAGACTACAAGCAGAAGAACAGGGAGAGTTGACCATTGAAGAAAGATCAAAACTGTTTATAGAGCTCATGGACAAAAGGAAGAAGCACTTTGCAAAGCTTAGAGCTGAAGAGATCAGAAGAAAACCACCAACCAAAGCCCAAAAGAGAAGTCAAATGTATACCTATCTGAAACACATGGCTGGATACAAATAAAATCAGCTGAAGAGCAAAAACTATGATGAAATTCAGAAGTTATTTGATAAAGCCATGAAAAGGGTAAACATATTTGTAGATAAGGATACAGAGTTGGTAAAAGAGAGCTTCAAGAAGGCAAGAGTGTTACAAAAAAAAGCAGGTTTCTATGAGAGCAGTGATGAACTCTGAACAAAGGAAAAGACAAGAAGCAAAGATTGGCTGCTGATGAGCATATATGAAAAAGTATACGGAGGTAGTTCCTGATGATGAGGTAGCAATTGATGCTATACCATTAGCCACTAAGCCCCCAGTCACTGTTGATTAGAAAATCATCAAAGAAGGAAAGATAAGATACTTTCAAATCATTAGAGCTGATGGTTAGTCTAAGAGGTACATTGACCTCGCGAGATCTCACCCGTAATATAATACAATAAATATATAAACAAAAACTTTAAATTATTTAACTATGGATAAAAATCTCACGAAATCAATAAAACCGGAAGCAGTATAGAGTGTCTCTGGGTCGTTATGTCCCAACGAGGCTTGAATGGAAAATCGAAAGACGAATTGATAATCGATGTTTGAATAAGACAAGGAATGATTGGGCACTAACACTAATAAGCAAATACACAAGAAAAGAAGCTAGGAAAATAAGCTAGAGCAGGCTTAAAGGCTAGGAATGGTAAAAACACTAAAAACTTTTATACTAAGACACAAATAAGCTCAAATAAGCTTAAGCAATTTCAAATAGCAAACTAACTCCTAAATAAGGCAAATTCTAAAAATCAATTAGCTAAATTAAGCAAGAAATACTCTAGCAGTACTAAAAACAGTACTAAACTTGGAAGTTTAGTACCGCCAGCTCTTTAGTTATACTGTAGCTTTAAACAAACTCAATGAAACAAGAATAAGCAATTAAGACTAAAAACAGTTATTTACCTAACCCTAATAAGCACTCAGGCATAAGAATAAGCAACTAGATTAAACTAAAATGGCAAATAAGCTAAAAGCTACAAACTGATACACTATTGAAAATACTTTGAAAAGGAAAATAAGCTTAAATAAGCTATACTCTAAAGACAGTAAAGGAAAATGGTTTAATCTACTCTAAAAAGCTAAGGAAATCTTAAATAAGCCAAAATAACAAGCTGATAAGCTAAAATGAACCACCAGTACTAACACTTTTAACTAACAGTACTAACTTGGAGTTAGTACTTTTGCTTTAAGTAGTACTGCTTACTTTAAAAGTTCTAAAATGTGAACTAGCAGTACCTAACCTTTGGGTTAGTACTGCTAGTTGAAAATATCCCTTAAAGTTTTCAAAAATCATTTTTCTTTTTATACTAAGATGATTTGATCCTAATTGGTTAAAAACAGATTATCAAATTACAAAATAAGGCATTTATAAGCAGACTTTAATCAAGGAATGAGCACTTAATGAGCTGAATCAATCTATCAGTTTTAACTTAAGAATATACCAGTTTAATTGGAAAGTGACAGCAAAACTATTTTCAAACTAACAACTAAGCAGGATAAGCACTAGACATCATGATAAAGCATAAATAAGCAAATATAGGTAACAACTAAGCACTATAAGCAATTCTGCTGTAATAAGAAAAAATGGAAAGATGAAACTTTACAACACCTTGCTCAAAACAGGGCTAAACAAGAATCTACAAGCTCTAGCCTTGTATAAAACAAGCTTGTGTGAGTCAATATGCCAATCCGGAACTGGCTTTCATCACATTTGCTGTGTTTTATTTGAGTGAAGATTTCTCTGTGACTTTACTTAACTTCTCAGTATTTAAGTTAAATAAATGATCATATGATTTTATAAGGACTTTAATATAAATTAAGTAATTGCTTTTTAACAAAGGAAATACAAGATTCAAGAATTGTACTTAAAAACCCCAAATTTGCATTAAGACGAAATTAAAGTTACATGACTTGGGAATAATTTAAATTGCATTAAACATAAGCTGAATGTAACTAACGAGTATTATAAAAATAATCGATCCATTTCTCAGAGGAATACAATGGCCCTATTTTACTAAAACGAATAAGGTCTTTGGTTTCTTTGGTTTCTTCCTCCTCTTCTTCTTCTGTGTGTCTTTTGTAGAGACAAAAAACCAAGTGGCTTGTTTTTGTGAGTGATTCTAAAACAAATCCCAGCCTTCAATTTCTTTTGTGCTTCTTTTGAGTCATCACAGCCATCGAAATTACTTGGAAATTGTGAGGGATTGCCAACTCTGGCATTTTAAGAGGGGGGGGGGGGGTTTAGTGAGTGGTTGAATGATTTATCTAGGGGTGTTGAGTGTTTTGCAGGAGAAGGTATGGAAGAATCCTAAGTTATACCCATGGGTTTCTGTTTGGGAGTGGGGAAAAGATGGAGTTTTGGGTAGGTGGCAGCTTTGGCCCCTCATCTCTTATAACCTCATTGTAAACTTTACCCGGTTGCAATTTCGACCCTTGTCTTTTACTCTTGTAATACAACTTGAGATTTGGCAATTTTAGTAAATTTAGTTGTATTTCTTCATTTTTTTCTTGGGCTGGTCTTTGGCGCTTTTCCATCAAGTGTTGGTTTTGGTTGTTTTAGGCTTTCTTTGTGTCCTGTTCTTGAATGTCCGTTTCCTGCACAATACAATGCAATAAAAATACTTACAAATACGATGTATTTTGGTAGTTTTTAGTCATTTAAGTCCGTTTTTTTAATGGAAAATGTATGTGTAAATTAAGCACATACCAAATCCCCCCATACTAAGGTTATGGCCGTTGTCCTACACGCAAGTTATGAAGTAAAACACTTACGAAATTAAAGAATCTCGAGCACCTCGACACTAATTACCTTGAAATGTTAGCAATAGTGTTCGTCAAGGGGAATAAAAAAAAAAACTAAAGAATCAATGCTTCGAACACGTCCGTTTTCACTCAAATTTTTTTTTTATGTACACTAACTATCCCTAATATTATTTGGATTTTTCCTTTTTTTGTCTTGACTGCCTGTTATGACTTCTTTATTTTTATAATCACTAGGATCCATAGAATGAGAAGCGTCCATAGGAATAATTCTATGGAGGTACTGTAAGGATAAATTTCATTCGTCCCTGATTTTTCACTAGATCCAAACCAAGCAAATTAACACAAGATCAATTTGTTCAATATAAGTCTAATTGTAAGCTCTCATACTAGGATTTGTGAAATTTTAACTCCCAACTCGGATATATGATTTAAAATGTCGCTGTACTCATTTAACTCAACCATTAGATCAACTTATTTCCATTATCGTAATCAAGATGAATCATGGACTCAAAGAACAACTTTTAGGGACTTTGTGACTTGATTTTAAGAACAGAAAAAATTTAACTGTAGAACTTTTTGCACCATCATTCTTCTATCATAATCGTAAGTTCTTAAAGTCTATGGTATCGTTGCCTAGTTTTTGAACACCTACCTAGGTCTCGCTCCCTAGTAGGATATCATACAAACCAATACGGTCCGATGTTCTTAGTTGAGAAACCCACCCGTTGGCTAGCGTATATTTGGTTTTATTGGGAAACACATAAACACCTTCTTAATTTATTTGGCTAAGGATAGTGTCTTAGTTTGATACCCTCATCTAGACCTTCGATTCATGGTGAGATATCACTACATCACCAAATTTCCCTAGAAGTAAACCTCGTCTTGTTTGGAACCCCACCACGTTGCTAGCGGATATAGTGGGAGTATCTCACGACACTTCTTTGAATTGCTCCACTATAATCAATGTATGCTTATTGGCTTATATTTCAATATTCATGCATTTTTGCATTCATATTTCATTCATGCTTCTTTGGCCTCTTAAATTTCTAATTTTTCTTTAAGAACAGAAAAACTTCGCTTTTAAGATTCAAAGTTACAAATTTGAAGCTATTTTCTGAAAAACATCGATTGACTTAGTTGAATGAAAAGAGCCAGTAGATAGGTGGATTAGAAGCTAGTGGCGGAGACAAAAAGCCACAAGTTACTCTATATAAAGCGTTCTAGAAGATATCTTGTCAAGAATAAACTTTATACATAACTCTTATCACTTCTTGTTCTTCAACTTATTAAAATTCGACACGCAATAGAATTCATGAAAGCTTTGACTTACAAGGAGGTAGGTTGAGGAATAGCTGAGGGCTCAACACCAACTCCGATCGAGTCAAAAATTATTCTCATTCTACCCATTAAGAAAGTCGAAACTGTGACAAAACACTTATTTTCTTTTTGAAATTTTTAATTTTTTTTCATTTTTTGGTATTTTTGCAAAAATTTGGTGGTAAAAACGGGATTACGTGACAACAACAAGTGCAGGCAAAATCAAATAGAAGAATCCCCCCATACTAGAACTAAACATCGTCCTCGATGTTTTGAAAGGGGCACCTACGTAAATCTAAGGCCGTTTATTAAGTGTGCCAAAAGATAAAATGTTAGTCGATTAGATTAGGATATTGGATTCCCAAAATGAAGCTGAGGATGTGAAACTCTTGTGAATGAATGGCAAAACTGAGAGCACGAGAGTCTTCACAATCCGGGCAATCCTGGACAATCAACACAAACACGAAACACGGGTAATGGAAGAGGCGAGCCTCCACACAACAAGAAAACACTTATTCATTTTTACACAATACTACGATAAGCATGGGGTGCCTCCCACGAAGCGCTTGTTTAAGGTCGCTATGCTTGACCCGTCCCCGAATTTATTGGTTCATGGGGAATGTCTGGAGATCTGGGACTACCAATTGTGGTACGTCCCCTCCAAAGTAGTGCTTTAAACGATGACCATTCACTTTGAAATTTGGCCCGGAGTTTTGGGATAACTCGACAGTGCCATATGGAAAAACTTGGGTTACATGGGGAAATGGTCTACTCCTGGGGTGTCTTAAGCTTTCATGAGAAAATCTTCAATCTAGAGTTAAAGAGGAGGACTCGATCACCGACGTTGAAAACGCGATTTTTGATCTTGGAGTCATGGATTCTCTTTGTTTTCTCTTTATAGATCAAAGAGTTCTCATAGGCATGATCACGAAGTTCATTAAGTTCATTGAGTTGAACTTTTCTGTGATCACCCGCGGTTTTGATATCAAAGTTTGTATGCTTAAGGGCCCAGTAAGCTTTGTGCTCGAGCTCATCGGAAGTTGACATGCCTTCCGTACACTAACTTTGTAGGGTAGGTGAGGAGTACAATTCCCGATTGGTGTTTTGTAAGCTTGTGTTACAGAAAGGCCCAAAAGTGCGTAATCTCATTTATTCCGTCAAGAGGCATTGATTTGCGGCACGGTCCTTTTAGAATTTTTTCAAACCACGATTGGATACCTCAACTTGTCCACTTGTTTGTGGATGATACGCGGTGGAGAGACGATGAGTGACTCCGTATTTAAGCATGACCTTTGCAAATTGGTCATTGCAAAAATGGGTTCCGCGATCACTTATGATTGCACGAGGGGCACCGAATCTGGCGAAGAGAGATTTAAGAAATTTGCAAACAACTCGGGCGTCATTGGTGGGGAGCGCTTTTGCTTCAACCCATTTTGATAAGTAATCGACGGCCACGAGTATATATTTGTTCCCTCTTGAAGACGGGAACGGCCCCATAAAATCAATGCCCCATATGTCAAAGATTTTGCAAACTTGGATAGAGTTTTGTGGCATCTCATCCCGTTGCAAAATTTTGCCTTGACGTTGACATATGTCACATCGGGTGACAAAGTCGTGGGCATCCTTGTAGATCGTGGGCCAATAGAAACCTGAATCAAAGATCTTTTTAGCGGTGTAATTGGCACCGTAGTGTCCCCCAGTGGGTCCACTGTGGCAAGCTTTAAGAATGTCAAAAGCTTCTTGCCCCGAAACACAACGCCGAATCACTTGATCCGCACATATCTTAAACAAGAAGGGGTCGTCCCAAAAGTAGTGTTTGACGTCTTTGAAAAACTTTCTTTTCTGCTGAGACGACATTCCTTTGATCACAAAATTCCCCGCATGGTAGTTTGCAAAATCGGCAAACCATGGGGCATTATCATCACCACGAAAGGTAACCATCCCAAGTGTCTCGAGAGGAAATGTTTCCGTAATTTCCTTTTTCTCGAGCTCACTTTGATGGGGATTTTCAAGTCTAGAAAGGTGGTCTGCGGCGAGATTTTCTGCTCCTTTTTTATCACGGATAACGACATCAAATTCTTGGAGCAGCAAAATCCACCGGAGCAATCTTGGCTTAGCATCCTGCTTAGCAAGCAGGTACTTGAGAGCCGAATGGTCCGTATACACTATGCTTTTGGACAAGACAAGATATGGCCGGAATTTCTCGAAAGCATACACTACGGCAAGTAATTCTTTTTCCGTTGTAGTGTAATGTGCTTGAGCCTCGGTCATAGTTTTGCTTGCATAGTGTATCGGCTGGAAGTGCTTGGTCTTACGTTGCCCTAGGACTGCCCCAACAGCAAAATCACTTGCATCACACATGATTTCAAAGGGTAAGTCCCAATCGGGAGCAACTAGAACTGGATCCTGGGTTAACTTCATCTTAAAGGTTTCAAATGCTTCGATGCATTCCTTCAATAAGATAAACGGAGTTTCTTTTTCAAGGAGGTGGGTCATAGGCCGGGCGATTTTGGAAAAATCCTGAATAAATCGTCGGTAGAATCCGGCGTGACCGAGAAAATTGCGAATACCCTTCACGGTAGTGGGATGAGGCAATTTTGAAATGACATCAACTTTTGCCTTATCAACCTCAATCTCGGATTTAGAAATCTTATGGCCAAGGACTATTCCTTCCTTGACCATAAAGTGGCATTTTTCCCAATTTAGCACAAGATTGGTGTCTTCATACCTTTGGAGCAGTTTGTCTAAATGGGAAAGGCAATAGGAGAAAGAATCACCGAAAACTGAGAAATCATCCATGAAGACTTCCATGGTTTTTTCAATCATATCGTGAAAGATTGCAACCATACACCTTTGGAACGTGCCTGGTGCATTGCATAACCCAAAAGGCATGCGACGATAGGCAAATGTCCCGTAAGGGCAGGTGAAGGTAGTCTTCTCTTGATCAAGTGGGTCAATCGGGATCTGAAAGTAGCCGGAGAATCCGTCCAAAAAGCAATAGTACTCATTTCCGGCTAATCTTTCAAGCATCTGATCCATAAATGGCAACGGGAAATGGTCTTTACGAGTTGCATCATTGAGTTTTCGATAATCGATGCAAACTCGCCATCTCGTAACCAACCTAGTGGGTATTAACTCATTTTCTTCATTTTTTACCACGGTTATGCCTCCCTTCTTAGGGACACAATGAACCGGGCTTACCCAGGGACTGTCAGAGATAGGGTAAATTAACCCTGCATCAAGAAGTTTGATAACTTCTTGCTTAATAACCTCATGGATTTTGGGGTTAACTCTTCTCTGATGTTGAACTACGGGTTTGGCATTTTCCTCCATCAAAATCTTATGGGTGCAAAACTGTGGATCTATCCCCTTAATATCAGAAATCTTCCAAGCTATGGCATGTTTGTGTGACTTAAGAACCTTGATCAGGGCGGTTTTATCCTCATCTTTCAAGTTTTTAGCGATTATGACGGGTAATTTGTCATCACCCTCCAAAAACGCATACTCAAGATGGGATGGTAAGTCTTTGAGTTCAAGGTCGGGAGGATCTTCACATGAAGATTTAACCTTTTCAGGCACATTAATTTCACAAACTGGTGACGGAGGGAGATTTGGGTCACTATTGATTACACTTAACAATTCCTCAAGGTAAACAGTATCTCCCTCAGAATCATAGATGCCGTCAACACCCGGTGGTATTGAATCATCATGTTCAAGAAATTCATCGATCTCTTCCATTAGAAAATCACTTCCTCCGAAGGGAGTGAAAGATGGAGAGCGAGAATCGATCGTAAGATCCGAAGTAGAAGTGGGATTGCCACTTTTAGAAATTTCAAGTACTTCTTGAACATATTCTTCACAAGCAATGTCAATAACATCGACTCGGTTAACCGATTCAATGATATTGTAGGAGAAAGTCTTAGTATCACCAACTTTGAAGGTCACGGATTGGTCATCATGTCTAAGTGTCATTTGTTCACCGTGAACGTCTATTAAGGCACGTGCCGTCCTTAAGAAAGGTCTTCCTAAGATTAGGGGAACCCGAGGATCGGCAACGTAATCAACGACCACAAAATCGGCAGGAAAGAAGAACGTTCCAACTTTCACGAAAACATCCTCGGCGATGCCGGTTGGAGTAGAAATCGTTCGGTCGGCAAGTTCAAGAATCATTCGGGTTTTGGTCAAAGCTGGGAGACTTAGTTCTTTCCAAATGGAGAGAGGCATTAGGTTGATGCTTGCACCGAGATCGGCCAAGGCTAAGCATTCATTCATCTCCGGAAAGTCACACGGTATAAGAAATCTACCGGGGTCTCCAAGTTTCTCGGGAAACTTTTTTAGGATAACCGCCGAGCAATTCTCGTTTACCGGTGTCTTTGTCAACTCAATCATCTTATCCTTGTCATTGAGGAGCTTTCTAAACATTGGTGCAAATTTGGGCATGTGTAGGAGAGCGTCCGCGAAACTTAGCTCGAAATGGAGATTCCGAAAAATTTCCATAAATTTTGAAGCTAGAAGATCGTCTTTTTCACGAAGCTTCTCTTTGTTGGCCCTTGAAGGATAAGGCAAGGTTTGTTTAGTCTTTGAAGCAACAACGGGCTCACCAATTTGGTCATTAGTTTGGACCACTGGAGGTTGGATGTTTTCGGTGCTTGGTTGCACCGTATCCTTCGTCGCCTCGGGTTCATTTTCCATAAGAGGAGAAGAAATTTGAGGTCCATTATAGGAAACACCGCTTCGGGTAGTGATTGCTTTCACATCACCTTTCGGGTTAGCAATGGTGTTGCTTGGAAGAGAACCCGAGCCCGAAGTAGAAGCGGTATTACTATTCACGAATTTGGTGATCAAGTCCGTTATATTTGCCATTTGATTTTGCATATTTTGCATAACCGCGTCATTAGCTTTGACGTAGTTATCAAAATCGGGTTTAGACACACCTGGTGCTGGAAGAACTGGAGCTTGGTAAGGTGGAGCTTGAAAAGTCGGGGGTTGATTAATCTGGGGTTGGTAAACTTGTCCTTGATTGAAATTATTACCCCGATTTTGGTTAAAATTGTTCCCCCGATTTTGGTTGAAATTGATCCCCCGATTTTGGTTGTTTTGATGGTTTTGCATAGGAGGAAAACCGGGAGGTCGAATTTGGTTTGCAACCATCTGAGGTCGGTAACTGGCATTCCCTTGGTTGTAGTTAACTGCGGCGGCTTGTGACACGTATTCTTGGATATTGTCACGATAAATGTTGCCATCGGTGGCTGGACAATTTTGGTAAGAATGACCACCCCCGCAAGTTACACAACTTTGCTCGACTGCTTTTACAGGAGCGGGAGCTGGAGTTTGGTTTTTCTTATCGAGAATCAATGCTCTAACCATATCTTTCAGCTCAGCAACATCGGATGAAACTGCTGGGGTAGAAGAGCTCGTACTCACTTTGGAAACAATGGCCTTGCTTCGTGATTGACGAACTTTGGACTTGCTCTCGATGATTTTTAGGCATTCTCGAGGCATTTTATCCAGAAAGTTACCACCCGCAGCGGAGTTCAATGAATCTTGATCATTCGAATTTAGGGAATTATAGAATGTATCGAGTTGATGCAATTCTGAAAACCCATGATGCGGGCATCCCCTAAGAAGATCATTGAATCGGTCCCATGCCTCGTAAAACGTTTCATCAAATTTTTGTTGAAATCTTGTGATTTCATTTCGAAGATTTGTTGTTTTAGAGGGAGGGAAGAATTTGTTAATGAATTTCGAAACAAGATCATCCCATGTAAGAATCGATCGAGGGGGTTCTTTTTCAAGCCAAATCCGGGCGGCTCCCTCGAGGGAAAATGGGAAAAGCATAAGCTTAACCGACGTACTCGGGACGTTTAGGAACTTCATCGTAGAAGTGATCTTGTTGAAATATCGGATGTGAGCATGTGGGTCTTCTTTATCATGTCCAAAAAATTGCTTGTTTTGAACAAGATTAAGTAGACCATGCTTGATCTCAAAGTTGTTCGCGGTGATTTTGGGAACAACGATCGCATCCTCGTAACCCTCGGTGGGTGCTTCGAGTATTGCAGCCGTAGTACGGATTATCGGCCATCGAAAACTATGGGATGATTGAAAGTTTCTTGATTGTCATTTGGTTCTCAAGATTGGGGTGATTCAACAGAAGTTTGTCGGACTTGTTGTGTAGACGTCTAACGGGTTTGAGAACAGTGCGCATGGCAACAAAAGAGAAATATAAAAAGAAATTTACATAAATTTTGTTTTTGGTTTTTTCCAATGATTTATTCACAATGTATTTTAACGACAATAAGTAGGACAACTCGAACCAATTAATCTACTTACTTCACGGTATGCTCTCAAAAAGATAAACGCACATGTTAGGGAGAGAGTAGAATAGCGCGAATCTTATTTCTTCTTTCGGGTCGTAGTTCCCTCGGGACAACCCTCCTTATACCACTTTTTAGTTTGTGTTTAACTTTTCAAGTATGAGCCGTAACGTCGTAAAGCACACAAATGGCAAGTATTTTAACTCTTCTATGTGATTTGGGAACCAACAAGTATCATCGAATTTATTAATGATAATACTTTTAGTGAAAGTATTATAAGATGATGATTTTTATTCTTGATTAAGACAATGCTTTTATATTTTTGGTTTTTCTTGTTTTATAAATATATACTAAAAAAGAAATGAAAAATATTTTTGGCTATTTTTATAAAAATAAAAGAGATATTCACAAATTCAAACACAATTTGTCAAACGTTACGAAATTCGTTTCACAGCCTCCCTGCAGCGGCGCCAAAAATTGATTCAGTGTCAATAATATATATATATATAAATAGTATATATATATATATATATATATATAGTATTAAATTTATATATATATATATATATATATATATTAATAACATACTATCAACCAATGCCTTTGCCCAAGGATTTGGTATAAAATTCACAAAAATAAAAATATATATGTCCGGAAGTATGATCTCCCGGGTCGTTATGTCCCAACGAGGCTTGAATGGAACGATGATTGATTGGATTTTTCTATTACTATGATTAAAAATGCAAAAAACGAATAAATTAAACCTAAAAACGAAAGCTATAACGCTTAAATCCTAAAATGGAACGAAAACGAGGGTCAAAAACCTAAATTTTGCAATTTTAACCGCCTAGAACACTTTTAAACTAAAAAAATAGGATTCTACTTGACTAAAAATGAAGTTAAAAAAAACTATACTAAAAAGGAGTTCGTTTGACCAAAAACAGTCCCATAAAAAAAAACGGGAAACGAATCCCGTTCTTTAAAAAATGAAACTTTGGAAAAAATGACCTACGAAAACTTAGCAATTTTCTAAAAACTATATGAAAAAAAGAAAATTTTTAAAAAAGGGGTTTATAGTTTCTGATTAATTTTTTATTTTTATTGATTTTTTTTAGTTTTTAAAGAAATAAATTAATAAAAAAAATACTAAACGTGTTAAAAAAAATTCTAGAAAAAATACACAAAAGAACTGAAAGCTTAAAGTCCCTATGAAAAATAGAGTTGGAGAAACCAGCTTATCGCATAGCAGGTAAGATAAGCCAAACAGCTTATTATACAAATGGGCCAACAAGCCCTTATATAATAAATCCTACAAACCACTACCAGATGAGCTATTGTAGCACATCGGTAGTGGTGTGGGGTTTAAAAGGGTTGAGGCTTGTTGAGGTCGGGGGTTCGAGCCCTAGCTCACCCCTGACTTCCAAGCTTCCCCTTTTAATTTTTTTTTCAAATTTTTTTTACAAACTTAAAAAGGACTTATAAATAAGCAATTTTCTTAACTACAAGTTTTTACAAAAGCTTATGAATAAGCAGCAAAAGGCACTTGAAATTAACAGTTTACCTTTTTAACTAAGACTTAGATTATTTTAAACTAAATAAGCTCAAATAAGCTACAACTACACTAATGAGGCCAAAAATTGCTTAAGGCCAACCTAATAAGCAATTACAACAAAAAGCAACAGTTAAAAAGCAACAAATAAGCCGAGAGGTGGCTTATTAATGAGCTCAGCACCAGGGGAGCCTTTTTGGCTTTTGATAGATTTGAAAAATAAGCTAAATAAGCTATAAATAAGCTTAGAATCCTAAAAAGTTATAAAACCTAACTTAATATACCTAATTCACTAAGAAGCAAGAAAAATCAATAAGCCATAAGCTCAATTAAGCCGAATAAACTTTTAAGCTTAAGGTTGTTTGAAAAACAGCCTCTGAATCACTTTTCTAGCTTAAAAATAGGCTAGAAGATGGATTCCTATGGCTTAGTGGTTTATACCACTAAAAAGCCCTTTCAATAAGCTATAATGATCAGGAGTCATAATGGAGTTTGAAATCCAAATAAGCACTCAAAAAGCTCATTAAAAATGGCATTTTTCATTTTTTTTTCAACACTTAGATTTTTTTTTTCAAATCTGAATGAAACAACACTTTTGAGCTTAAAATTTAGTAAGCAAATGGATACTTATGATGATTTAAACTGAAAACAGATCTAGTATTAAGCTTAAAGAACAATAGTCAAGACTCAAAAAGGATTTTGAATTGCTGGTTAAGCTAGAATTAGCTAATGAAAATGCTAAAAATCCCTTTTTTTGACACTAAGTTCGTAAATTTTTGTTAATCTCTAAATACAATTGCAACCTATTCTACTACTATGCTAATGCACCACAACTCTTAAAAATGACATGAAATCATAGTCTAATAACTACTTTAAGCTAATACTAAAAAATAAGCTAATATAAACAAGCAAATTACCACAGATTCCAACATTAGCTAATTTCAACTTGGTTTTTGAGATTTAATGAATAAAAACTTGATTTAACTACTTATAAGACCCTAATTAATCTAAATGAAGCTGACCCAATGACTCAACCCATGACACAAGCTCTTTTGACCCATTTTATGCCCCTTTTAGAACTAAAATGGCTTTTTAAGGATAATTAAACTGTTTATTTTTTAATACACCAAAACCTTAAACCAATATTACTTAGCTTAAATGGGAACCACATTTTGGGCATAAGAAAAACTAAAAAATAAGCAGTTATAATAAGCAACAAGCAAATGGGGATTTAAGCTTATAAAAGACAGAAATTACTGAAACAACTAAACAAGAGATCAACAATAGTGCGGGTACAACAAATAACAAAAGATAATGAAATTAAGCACAAGTCAACAGGAAATAAGAAGAATAAGCATAATAAGCTACAATTAAGCTATGTTACAGTAATAATTAAGAAAAATGCAGAAAATATAAAAGAGAAAAAAACTTACAAGAGTCCAAAAGAAAAGGAACCTACAACTAATCCTATTAACCCCTATGTCCAAAGTTCTGAATTAATTTCAACCCTTGGTCCATCCATTTTTGACCTATCATCCAAATTATTAAGCTGAGGTACTTTTTCTTTTTGTGATTTTTATTTTATTTTGTAAACAATAAGTAAAATGCAATGTATAGCTTGAATTCAAACTTGAAAACTTCACTTTTATTATGAACTTGAAGGCTTGATACAATGCTTAAAGGAAATTTAACTTGAAAATTACACTTGAAGTTAAAAACTGAAAAATAAACTAGATTAAAAAAAATGCTCTGGTCTCTGTCTTCTTGTCTTTAAATAAGCAGTGGTCTTCCAAGCTTTGTGTTTGTTGTGTTACTTGTGTGAGTAGCTCGAAGTCATCAATCTTGGCCATTGATCATCATGTGTGCTTTTTTAAAGTTCATCACAGCCTTTGATTAGTGCCTTGAACAATGTAGGATTGCCAACTTGGCAATGAGGGTGGTAGTGGTGGTGAGGGTGAAGTTTTACCCAATGGTTAATTGAGTTGCATGGTAAAAAGATTAAGCATGATTAGTGATCAAGAAAATATTTTTCTCTTATCCATTACATTTTTACAAAAGAATTTTACAAAAATAATTATACAAAATATTTTTTAATTAAAAGAAAAGTTTTATTAAAAACTTAAAATTTGAAATTCAAATTTTCACCCCAAAATGGAAGGTTCCATACCAGATACATTATTAATAAAGCAAGGTATAGTGAAACTCCCTAGGTCTTTCTCCTTTTGGGGTATGGATTCAATGATTTGTAAAGCTTTAGAGTAAGCTTCCGAGAATTGTGGTCTATAAGATCCCTTCTTTCCATCATAGTAGTAACCATTCAAACGACTTGGAAACAAAATCAACGTTTGTCTTGTCTCGTACATTAGTGTACAGTTCTGTCCAGTGGATACGACGTATTGGGGAGATCCAATAAGGCGTATCGGATGTGAATCAGCTTCAATATTAGTAGAGATCGACTTGACTTGATCTTTCGGGTTCGTTTCAGTCGAGCTAGGTAGACTTACAAATCCTCTTTCCTGTAGTACCTTGCTCATTTGCCCGATTTGTATTTCTAATGTTTTAATTGATGCTCCTTGGTTCCTTATGGCATCATCCATTGAAGCTCGGATTTCTTTGATTAAGTTTGAGTTTTCCTCATGTCTTTTTGCTGATTCTCCCATAAATTTGCTCAAGGTATCTTCCATTGATTGCCTTCATTCTTGATACAAAGGATTTGCGTTGTTCCTTTGATAAAATCCTGGAGCTGTTGCTCTATATCCCCCACCTTAAAAAGGTCTACCAAATTGCGTGTAGTAAGCTTCTTCTAGGGTTTTCCATTCTTCTTTTAGTGGGCAATCTTTGGTGTAATGGGGTCCTTTGCATTGTTCACCTCCTACTTCAATAGCATAAACTTTTTCATTCACCTTTTTGATCTCTCTTCCTAGATTGTTCAGTTGTGCTTGTATAGCAGCCAGTCCGTCAGAAGTCTTAGTACTTCTTCCTCTAGATGTTCCATTATGCCATTTTTGAGAGTATTCTGCCATTTCTTGGATGGCCTTTTTAGCATCTGCAACTGTCTTAGTTGGAATGGCACCTCTTGAGTCAAGAATCTGTCGTGTTGGAACATCCAACCCATTGTAGAACAAAATTACCTCCTGCATCTCAGTCAAATAGTGTTGAGGACACTTCATCAAGAGTTCTTTAAAGCGCTCCTATGCTTGATAAAGAGTTTCATCTGGTTCTTGCTGAAAGTTGTTGATTTCCTCCATTTTCTTCGCAGTTCGACCAGGTGGGCAATATTTGTTTAAAAACTTAGTTTTAAGATCTTCCCAAGTTTTGATCGAACCAGTTGGTTCGTTTATTAGCTAATAACTTACGACTCTGGTTAAGGATATAAGGAAGACTCAGAGCATTAGTTGATCCTCAGTGATGTTAGGAAAGTGGAATAAGTCAACAATTTTGAGAACTTTTTTAGTGTGTTCGTTCACGTCTTCATTATCCAAACCGCTAAACGTATTTTCTCGAAGCTCCTTAAGAAATTGGCATTTCAGTTCAAAACTATCTTTTTCCTTAATCTTAGGCCTAGCAACTCCCGATCCATAGTCCGTTTTGCTCATGTATTGCTCCATGGTTTCTGCCATTGCTTCCGCTTCTTCTTCCTTCGAGTATTCTTGGTCAGAAAATAAATTGAAATCAGGTGATCTCAATTCGTCAAGGCTTAGTGACTTGAAGTGTCTCCTAGATGATCAAAATTCTCATTCAGGTTCTTTATAAGGTGTGAATAGTTCGTTTGTTAAACTCCTTGTCATGCACTTCCTGTAACAAGGGATAAGCAATCAGTAGGATTTGCTCTTAAGAAAGGTAGAGAAAAATTTAGCACGATTGACATTGCTTGTGAAGAATATGTTCAAGAAGTACTTGAAACTTCTAAAAGTGGCAATCCCACTTCTACTTCGGATCTTACGATCGATTCTCGCTCTCCATCTTTCACTCCCTTCGGAGGAAGTGATTTTCTTATGGAAGAGATCGATGAATTCTGCACAGATGATTCATACCACCGGGTGTTGATGGCATCCGATGATTTCGAGGGAGATACTTTTACCTGAGGAATTGTTGAGTGGTGATTCAATAGTGACCCAAATCTCCCTCCGTCACCAGTTTGTGAAATAATGTTCTGAAAAGGTCAAATCTTCATGTGAAAAGATCCTCCGACCTGAACACAAAAGACTACCATCCATCTTGAGTATAGCCATTTTTGGAGGTGATGACAAATTACCGTTCATAATCGCTAAAAACTGAAAGAGATGAGGATAAAACCGCCCTGATCAAGGTTCTTAATCACACAACATGCCATAGGCAGGAAGATTTCTGATATTAAGAGAATAAATCCACAGTTTTGCACCCATAAGATTTTGATGGAGGAAAATGCCAAACCCGTAGTTCAACATCAGAGAAGAGTTAACCCCAAAATCCATGAGGTTATTAAGCAAGAAGTTATCAAACTTCTTGATGCAGGGTTAATTTACCCTATCTCTGACAGCCCCTGGGTTAGCCCGGTTCATTGTGTCCCTAAAAAGGGAGGCATAACCGTTGTGAAAAATGAAGACAATGAGTTGATACCCACTAGGTTGGTTACGGGATGGCGAGTTTGCATCGATTACCAAAAACTCAATGATGCAACTCGTAAAGACCATTTCCCTTTACCATTCATGGATCAGATGCTTGAGAGATTAGCCGGGAATGAATACTATTGCTTTTTGGACGGATTCTCCGGCTACTTTCAGATCCCTATTGACCCACTTGATCAAGAGAAGACCACCTTCACCTGCCCTTACGGGACATTTGCCTATCGTCGCATGCCTTTTGGGTTATGCAATGCACCGGGCACGTTCCAAAGGTGTATGGTTGCAATCTTTCACGATATGTGAGAAAACAATGGAAGTCTTCATGGATGATTTCTCAGTTTAGGTGACTTCTTTCTCTTCTTGCCTTTCCAGTTAGACAGATAATGCTCCAAAGGGTGAAGACACCAATCTTTCTAAATTGGGAAAATGCCACTTTAATGGTCAAGGAAGGAATATCCAGGCCATAAAGATTTTCTAAATCAGGGATTGAGGTTGACAAGGCAAAAGTTGATGTCATTGCAAAATTGCCTCATCCTACTACAGTTAAGGGTATTCGCAGTTTTCTCGGTCATGTCGGATTCTACCGACGATTTATCAGTATTTTTCCAAAATTGCCCGGCCTATGACCCACCTCCTTGAAAAGGAAACTCCGTTTATCTTCTCGAAGGAGTGCATTGAAGCATTTGAAACCCTTAAGATGAAGTTAACCCAAGCTCCAATTCTAGTTGCTCCCGATTGGGACTTGCCCTTTGAGATCATGTGTGATGCAAGTGATTTTGCTGTAAGCATCCCGGAGCAACTAAGACCAAGCACTTCCAACCGATACACTATCAAAGCAAGACAAATACCAAGGCTCAAGCACATTAACACTAAAAACAGAAAAAGAATACTTGCCGTGGTGTAAATTTCGAGAAATTCCGGCATATCTTGTCTTGTCAAAAAGTATAGTGTATACGGACCACTCGGCTTTGAAGTACTTATTTGCTAAGCAGGATGCTAAGCCGAGATTGCTACGCTGGATTTTGCTGCTCCAAGAATTTGATGTTGAGATCCGTGATAAAAAAGGAGCAGAAAATCTCGCCGCAGACCACCTTTCTAGACTTGAAAATCCCCATCAAAGTGAGCTCGAGAAAAAGGAAATTACGGAAACATTTCCTCTCGAGACACTTGGGATGGTTACCTTTCGTGGTGATGATAATGCCCCATGGTTTGCCGACTTTGCAAATTACCATGCGGGAAATTTTGTGATCAAAGGGATGTCGTCCCAACAGAAAAGAAAGTTTTTCAAAGACGTCAAACACTACTTTTGGACGACCCCTTTCTATTCAAGATCTGTGCAGACCAAGTAATTAGGCGTTGTGTTTCGGGGCAAGAAGCTTTTGACATTCTTAAAGCTTGCCACAGTGGACCCACCGGGGGACACTACGGTGCCAATTACACAGCTAAAAAGGTCTTTGACTCAGGATTTTATTGGCCCACAATCTATAAGGATGCCCACGACTTTGTCACCCGATGTGACATTTGTCAACGTCAAGGCAAAATTTCGCAACGTGATGAGATGCCACAAAACTCTATCCAAGTTTGCGAAATCTTTGACATGTGGGGCATTGACTTTATGGGGCCGTTCCCGTCTTCAAGAGGGAACAAATATATACTCTTGCCGATATTACTTATCAAAAATGGGATGAAGCAAAAGCGCTCCCCACCAATGAAGCCCGATTGTTTGTAAATTTCTAAATCTCTCTTCTCCCGATTTGGTGCCCTCGTGCAATCAAAGTGATCGCTACCGTTTTTGCAATGACCAATTTACAAAGGTCATGCTTAAATACGGAGTTACTCATCGTCTCTCCACCGCGTATCATCCACAAACAAGTGGACAAGTGGAGGTATCCAATCGTGGTTTGAAAAGGATTCTGGAAAGGACCGTGGGCGAAAACCGGCCCTTGGTCGATAAATTAGATATCACGTTGGGCTTCCGCACACTGACAAAACACCCATCGGTGTATTCTATAATTGAGTGTGAACGGGAAGGCATGTCACTTCCGATCGAGCTCGAGCACAAGCTTACTGGGGCCTGAAGCATACCAACTTTTGATATCCAAACAGCGGTGATCACAAAAAATTCAACTCACTAACTAATGAACTCGTGATCAGCCTATGAAAACTCTTTGTCTATAAAGAGAAAACAAAGAGAATCCATGACTCAAAATCAAAAACCACGTTTTCACGTCGGAGAATCGAGCCTCCTCTCAACTCTAGATTAAAGATTTTCCAGGCAAGCTTAAGACCCGCTGGAGTGGACCATACACTGTACCCAAGTTTTCCATATGGGCACTGTCGAGTTATCTCAAAAACTCGGGCCAACTTTCAAAGTGACTGGTCAACGTTTGAAACATTACATTGGAGGGGACAATACCAACCAAGGTATGTCCCAATCTCCAGACTTTCCCCATGGACCAATAAATTCGGGGGACGGGTCAAGCGTCGCGACCTTAAACAAGCGCTTCGTGGGAGGCACCCCATGCTTATCAGATATAATAAATAAGTGTTTTTGTGTAGATAAGGCTTCATTTTTCCATTACCCATGTTTTGTCATGTTTGTGTGCTTTGTGTTTTATGACCAGGATTTCCCGAATTGTGAAGACTCTCTTGCTTGCAGTATTCCACAAGAGTTTCACATCCTCAGCTTCAGTTTGGGAATCCAGTATCCAAATCTAAATCGACTAACGTTTTATCTTTTGGCACACTTCATAAACGGCCTTAGATTTACGTAGGAACCCCTTTGAAACATCGAGGACGATGTTTAGTTCTAGTATGGGGGGATCTTCGATTTGATTTTTGCCTGCAGTCGTTGTTATCACGTAATCCCGTTTTTACCACCAAATTTTTGCAAAAATACCAAAAAAATGATAAAAAAATTTAAAAATTTTCAAAATAAAAATAATTGTTTTGGTCACAGTTTTGACTTCCTATGGTAGAATGAGAATAAGTTTTTGACTCGATCGGGCGTGTTTGAGCAAGCTAGTTCCTCAACTTACCGCTTGAAGGCTAAGCTTTCACTATTTCGATTTTGCTTCTAATTTTAATAAGGTGAGAGAACAAGAAGTGATAGAGTAAATATAAGTTTTTATGTGCTGAGCAAGATTCTCTAAAACTTATATGAGTAACTTGTGTTCTTTTTCTCCCATTAGCTTCTAATCCACCTAATCATACGTGCTCAATTCAATTCAACTAAGTCAATCAATGTTTTTAGAAAAAGCTTCAAATTTGTAACTTGATTCTTTAAAGCGAGATTTTTCTGTTCTTAATAATTCGAAAGTTAAAATGCCAAAGAAGCATGAATGAAATACGAATGCAAAAATGCATGAATATTGAAAATTTTGTCCAATGAAGCTCATACATTTGAATTATATGAAACAAGTAAAAGGATGTCTTCGTGATATCCCACTCCCTAACCACGAGGTGGGGTTCACATAAGACATCTTTACTTTCTAGGGATTTGGTGTGTTGTGATATCTCACCAGGAAGCGAGGTCTAGGTGAGGGTTCAAACTAAGACACAAATCCCATACCATTCTAGGAAGAAGGTGTTTGATGTGATCTCCATTTTTTTTTTTGTTTTTTTTTATTTTTTTTTTGTTTTTTTTTTAATAAAAAGTTTTTGGGGGTATAAAAAAAAAGTTTTTCATAAATTTCTTTTTTTTTTTTTTTTTTTTTTTTTTTTTTTTGTTTTTGTCTACGCTAGCAACGGGGTGGGTTTTCAAACTAAGAACATCGGTCGTTGGTTGTGATATCTTACTAGGGAGCGAGGCCCTAGGTAGGTGTTCAAACTAAGCAACGCATTCCTAGCTTTAAGAACTTATGATTATATGATGAAAGATTTTGCAAAAAGTTTCTACGGTTAAAATCTCGTTCTTTAAATCATGTTACAGTCCTAATAATTTGTTGCTTTATGTCTTGATTCATCTTGAATCACGACTATGGAAATAAGTTTGATCCTATGGTTGAGTTAAATGAGTAGCACACATTTAAAATCATATATCATTTGGGAGTTAAAAGTCCCAAGTCCATAGAGTATGATTGCTTAGCATTTAGACTTATATTGACAAATGATCTGTTTAATGCTTGGTTTGAGCGAGTGAAAAATCGGGGATAATGAATTTATCCTCAGGTACTGACACCGTAAGATTATTCTATGGGCTTTCTCATTCATGATCCCAGTGTTAATAAAATAAAGGAAGTCAAACAGGAAGTCGAGAAAAGAAAAAGGAAAATCCAAAAATATTAGGGATAGTTAGTGTACAAATAAAAAATGGTGAAAACGGGACTTGTCGAAGCTTTTGATTCTTTAGTTTCCCTTGACGAACACTTTGCTACTTTTCAAAGTTATTAGTCGAGGGAGATTGAGATTCTTAGTTTTCGTAAATGTTTACTTCATAGCATGCTAGGACACGGACAAACTTAGTATGGGGGGGATATTGGTATGTGCTTAATTACACATACCTTTTACCTTTAAAAACGAGCTAAAATAACCAAAAACGGACTTAAAATGCCAAATATAACGCTTGGTATTTGCTAATTGTTTGTGCAGAACGGATAACTAAGAACAAGACGAAAAACAAAGCCTAAAAAACGCCAAAACCGTACTCGGAAAGGGAAAAGACTGAAGAAAGACAAAGCCAAAATCGAAGCCGAAAAGTCAATCACGTCAAAAAGTCAACAGAAAAGTCAACTGGTCAAAGTCAAAGTCAACCCAAGTCAACCCCGAGGCCAAAAGTCAAAGAAATATAAGTTTAGGGACTGAAATTGTAAATCCCTAAACTTATATTTAAAGAAGAAAAGAGGAGAAAAGAAGAGAAGGGCCAAACTGCCATTAAAGCAAAGTTATACCCCAAGGGCAATTCTGCCAAAAGCCCTAACTTGTATATCCCAAGGACGGTTGATGCAAGTAGACATATAACTTTTGGGGACTTGTTTTGCCAAGTCCCCAAAAGATTTTAAACAACAAGGACGATGGATGCAACAAGGCACAACACTTTAAGGGGCCAACCTTGCCAACTCCCACAAAGTTGTGCCTGTTATAACTCAAACAACTTTTCCCGCTTCTTTTTCCCCCCAACCCAACTCACGGGTGTGTCACCTTGTTTTTTATACCTGTAAAACTTTCACCACCACCAGGTGTTAAAATTTAAGGTGGGTAAATATTAAAGTAATCACTTCCCCCCTCCTCTACTATCTTTCCCACCAAAAGAGAACCCTTGCCATGTTGGCAATCTCCCAATTTCCCATAAAAGTAGCCGAATCAATGGCCAAGATGATTTTAAAAGAAGCACAATGGCTATGGATGGCTTGGATTTACTCATGGAAGTCTCTCACAAAAGAAACACAAGAAGAAGAAGCTGAAGACATAGATTATAGTATAAATATGTCTTAGTGGCTAGTTTGAAAAAGTGTGTAGCTTATTTTTAGTTAATTACTTTGTAATTCAGTCAAATTTATGTTGTTATTAGCTTAATTACAGCTTATTTCAATTCCATTTAACCCCATTTAAACATAAATGAAGTGTTTTGAATTTTTTGAGGAATTTATACCCGTTTTTTTTTTTTATAAGTCTCCATTGATCAAACAGCTTAAATCAATTTTATATATGTTAAACAAGCTCCTATACGATCATATAGAACCTGATTAAGGCTATAAATCTTAAAACTCTCCAAGTTTAAAGTTTATAAGTTTTGTTTGAAAAAAACAAGAATAAGCCATTTGGAAGATAAGCTAAACTTGGAAGAGCTTATTGGGCTTTGTTCACTGGCATATTATAAGACAAGAGCTTGTAGCTGAAACCTTAGTGGGGTAACAAAGGTCCTTGTAAAAGCTTGGACAAAAGTAAGTACATTTCTCCCTTTTAAAAGTCTCAATTTCTAGATTTTCTTAGCTTATTATGTTTTAGCTCTTTAGAGTGCTTATTTCCAGCTTATTATTGTTCATTAAGGTTGTTTAATGCTTATTTGTCCTTTCCCTTTTAAGAATTGTGAGCTAAAACAGTTTTTTAAAAGTGTTAAAACCCATTGTTAGAAATTAAAGAGGGTTTTGGCATAAGCTTTAAAAGGTCAGAAATGGACTTGGTTGGGTTATGGTCATTAGGTTGGTTTAAGCTTAAGTATTAAGCTTGTGTTAAGCTGTTTTCATAAGTTTTAAAGCTTTAAAATTGATTTTCAAAAGTTTTATAAATCATTTTTTAAGCTGTTGGATTTTTAAAAAGGGTCACAAGTGCTTATATTGATAAGCACTTGTGAGTGTGAGTTTAAGTGTCAAAAAGGTGTGTTTTGTGGTGTTAAAAAAGGCTGTAACAAGTCCTTTGTCTTTTGACTTTGGTGAGTCAAAACACCAAGATCTTTTGTGATAGCAGTTTTACAATTCACCACCCTTTTTGACACCAACAAAAATAAGCAAGCTAAATGGTTTTTTAAAGGCTAAAATTGGTGCACAAGCCCCTTTGCTAAAACTCCTCTGTTGAGCTTAATTTTCTTATTTAGAGCTTATTTGACAGCTTTTTGAAAGCTGTCAAATAAGCCCCTTGAGCTAAGCTTAAATCTCCCCTGGTGCAAAGGGGAGATTTTAAGCTCTCATTGCTTGGCTTTTCTGTCCACTTAAGCCCAATTTCTTGGCTTATTTTAAGAGCTTTATAAACTCTGTTAAGCTCCATGAATTTCAGCATCTTAAAGAGGCTTAATTTGATGGCTCAATTTTTAAGCCTCCAAACTCCCCTTTCACTGTTTTGTTCAAGCCTAGGTGTAGGATTGCTTATTTTTCTTTTCTGGCTTATTGAGCTTATTTCATAAGCTCACTTGTGTCCAAATAGCTTATTTAGATTAGTTTAGCCCCCTTTTGCTTATTTTTCCTTTTCCTAGCTTATTTGTCCAACAACTTAGCTCTTTAGCCCTTTAAGCTTTGTTTAAGCTTTCCTGTCATCATAAGCTGTTGCAGCTTATTTAGCCTTAAGCTCTTAGCCCTTTTAGCTTACCTAGGTTTAGATTAAGCCCCTTTTGCTTATTTTCCCAAGTCCTAGCTTATTTGTCCCAAAGTGCCCCAAGAACTTAGCATTTTTTTAGCTTTAAAGCACTATTTTTTTAGCACTTGCGAGTTTTAAGCTTATTGTTTAAGCTTCTTAATGCTTTTCGTAAAAGTTGTAGAAGAGACAAAGTTGTTAAGCACCACGATCTTAACAACTTTGCTTCTTTGAGTTTCGAAATAAAAAAAAAGGGGAAAGACAATTGGTCCGGGTGAGCAAGACTCGAACCCGTGACCATTTCGAATAACCATTCCCCTTATACACTCCCTCTTACCACTGCGCCCTTGGGTCTTTTTCGTTAAAGACTCAAGGGGTTAGATACTTAAGGGTGTTTTAGGCTTATAAGCTTATAAGCTGTACACAGCTTATTTCGGGCTTATTTTTAAGCCAATTTTGTGTTTCTTATTTTTCGTAGATTAGTTATAAAGTAAAGTATTTTTAGTAAAAATTTCAGAATTTTTCGAAGTCATTTAATATTTTTTTATAATTTTAATTCGTTAAAAGTTTTATTTAAATTCATAAAAAATACAAAAATTATCAAAAAAATATTTTGCTTTTTTAGAAAATTTTCTTTTGTCATATAGTTTGTAGGAAAAATTTGAAAATTTTCGTAGGGTCATTTTTACAACTTTTTACTTTTTAAAGAACGGTCCGGGTACGGGATTTTGTTTTGACTCGTTTTTGGGTCAAACGAACTCCGTTTTCGGTCTAGTCTTTTTCATTCTTCGTTATTTGTCCCATAGAGATTTAAAGTGAAAAATCTTCGGAGGGTTATTTTAAAGATTTTTAGGTTTCCCCCCATTGTTCGGGATCGGGCTCTCGTTTTCTATTTAATTTCGTAATTTCTCGGTTTTTTCTAAACGTTTGTTCGTTATCATCTAATTTGACTTTTTCCACCTCCATAATCAATTCAATCCTTCAACCAAATCTTCGTTGTATCGATTTTCCAGTACAGCCTCGTGTGGGGATAAACGACCCGGGACACTCTATACTACTTCTCGGTATCATTGATTGTTGTTTTTAGACTAATATATATTTTATATTTTATTATATATAATATATATATATATATATATATATATATATATATATATATTTGGTGTAAAATTCGTCAATCATGGCCCATTTAGAATAGTGTCAAGACAAGGAGCTAGCTACTTCGTTACTTTTACTGATGACTTCAGTCGTTATGGTTTTAGTGTTACCAGCTGAAACATATACCATAAGTGTTTAAAACCTTTACGGGGTATTTCAAAGGAGTAGAAACCAACTCGGAAAGACCATTAAGTCACCACGTTCTGATCGTGGAGGTGAATATATGAGTCAAGAGTTTTTGAATCATCTAAAAGAACATGAGACTATTGCCCATCGCACTCCTCCCTACACGCCACAAAACAAGGTGTGTCCTAGAGGAGAAATGAGAACATGCTAGACATGTTTGATCCATATGAGTCAACTACTCATACCAAAATCCCTTTTGGATTATGCCTGTAAAGCATTCTCAACATGGTTCACTAAGAAGGTTAATAAGACACCATAAGAAATATGCATGGGCAAGCCCCGAAGTTGTCATACTTAAAAGTCCTGGGTTGTAAGCACTTGTAAGCGTGATACACTTACCAAACAAGACAAGCATGATCCAATAATCTATTGAGTAAAATCTTCGTAGGATACCCAAAGGAAACAATGGGATATTCTTTATAAAACCTATCTGAGAACAAAGTTTTTGTTGCTCGGAATGACTCATAGAATACCACATCATTATGGTATGTCTAATGTGTTGAAACAAACTATATTCATATTGTTAGATTCATGATAGCTTGAAATATGGCAACTCTACCTCCAAAATCTATCAAGGTGAGAAAATTGCGTGTGTCATGGATACACTCAATATAGTTTCAACCTAGAAGGTAATCAACACATCATCTTTGGATTGAGATGAATCCCATTATGTCTTGATTAAAGTTCTAAAACTTGTATTATTAACAAGCTAGAGATGAGAACTTAAAATGTGTTTTGTGTTTCCCTATTAAGAACAATCATTGTTGCTTAACACTTAGTATTTAGAGAAGTATCTCTTATTACAAAAGTAAGTGGGAGCATCTGTAAATCTTGAAAATATTCCAGAACAAAATACATAACCTTCTGAATTAACTTGCTAATGTCATACTAAGGTTAAACATGAAAATGTTAAACCAAAGTATAATGTAACTCTCATTCATAAATCCGCAAGGATGCCTCATCACTTGATTGATGTTGTTATATCAATGCTGAGGAATATAAATTAGAGGATCATTTCAAACCTGCTAATTGCTAAGATACATTATCATATCTTGAATCTGAAAAAGGTCTTAGAATTATAAATGATAAGATGCAGTGCTTAAAAGCCAATCAAGATTTGAGCTTGATTGATCTTTTACCAAAATTGTAAACTTGTGAGGTTATAATGAGTTTCTTTTGAAGAAAGGATCATAAGGACAAAATTGTATACATATTAATGCCTGACTGATGATAAGAATATTGATCTTACTCAAGCAATTGACTATGATTAAATCTTTCTTTTATGTACGTATTAATTATATAAAGATATCTAATTGTCATACATGATTTATTAAATCTTAAATAAGTCAAATTAAGGTTCATAACTCTTTCCTGGATGATTACCTTGGCGAGGACGATGTGTAATCATAAAGGGTTATAAGTCTATATTTAAAATATGACAATTAAGATTTAAGACCCTTTCCTTAATGATTACTTTTGTGAGGATGGTGTGTAATCAAAAGGAGTTATGAGTTTAAAATAATCTTTATAAAGTATACAAGATAATAGAATCCAAGTGTGGATTTGATTATGCATCTAGGACCTGGGATCTTGAATTAATTACAATATGATTCTGATTAAATTAAGATGACTCCTGAGTACACCTGACATTGAGTGGGAGCACCATGTTATTTTCTTAAATTCGTATGTTGTATGACATATTGAAAGTATCATTCCACATAAGCTATATATTAATCCTTAAGATTGGAATGAAACTTCACTTGTGAATTTAGGAAATAAAATAAACGACCTTGGAATAAATGTTTATTAAGATAAAGGTATGCGGAAATAAAGTCCAACACAAATGCAATATGTCATTGTAGCAAGTCTTAAATGATATATTTCACTTGAGATAATTTAGTACATGGATGGAAACCTTGTGTTTTTAACTAAGGGTTCATCATGTATATATTATATTGTGTATGTGACTGGTTGTTACTTTTGCATGATAGCAAGATGAGCTAACAACAACAGTATCTAATTGAGAGAATTTAGATGACTGTTAAAAACAAATGTTTACGAATTATGAAGCATAGCGTTGTATGTGTCAACTGATGCTAGAGAATAATCAATTCTAGTTGAAGAAGGATTTTATCATTTACGATAAATCTGCTAACTAGATATGCTCATTTAAGAGCATTGTTGCATAACACATTAAAGAATGAGAATACTTTACATTTTAAGAAACTGTAAAGATGACTGTCTGAGATAGGTATGTTGTTGACTTCAAATACCCTATAAAAGGTACTATTACCTTGTCCATACTATGACTCTTGCAATAGTATGCACGTGAACAATAAGACACTCATCTTATTTTTCAAATCTTTCACAATATGAGAATTTGAAACAAGTATTCGGAAAGTTTACTCAGATAACTATTTAGCTGTCTTGTAAAGAAAGAGTTGAGAATGTTGGAAACATTAGACTTCAACTTGCTAATTAGTTTCATGCATATCTGTTTTAGTATTTGGATAATTGGGATTGTAAGACAATTTTTACTTTCTGATGAATAAAGATACTTGGTATTTGTTCTTCATTCATATAAAAATTGTTATCCTATGTTTGCATGTTTAATCCATGAATGATTTCTTATCATTCTAAATATGTCCATTGTCGGTTAACAATATGGGAATATTGTTATGTAAGGCAAATGTGAGTGTTGGTTATATTCCGTGAATATATGGATTTGTTCCCACCAAACTCATATGTATTCACAAGGGATGCATATTGGATACCCCAACCTTCGACCCTACCTTTCGATCATTGACTTTTGGATCCTAAGTCATGAGTAAAAAGTCAAAAATGGTTTAAAATCTTCCCTTAGACTTGAGAGTTGCAAGCAAATTCTGTATGTAGAGGATAGCTCTCTTTGATTATAGTCAAACGCTATCCTGAAATATGGTGTCATAAAGGCTATTTATGAGAGTATATGTGAAGCGACATCCAAACACTTCTAGTCCAATAAGGTATAATGTTTCCTCCCAAGCTTGGATATTGTGCAAGAAAGATAGCCATTGGGCCCACTCCAGAATAACCAGATAATTGATAGGCCGTACCCAAAGTGTAATGCAAGATGATCCTTAATTACATTTGTAATCTGAATATTTCTATAATGAGAAACATAATGTAAACTATATGGAATACCTTGGATCCATATCCATGGTTAACGGTATCTGTAACAAATGGATGAGTATTATACGCAAGAAACTTATAACCATAAATAGCTGAGATTAATTTTTGCAACTCTTATATCATAATATTCCTAATGTAAAATAATTATGTGGGTTTGCAAGACTTTGCCAACTCTAGTTAGAAGTGTTAGGTGCTACTCCAACTCCAATAGGAGCTGTTGGTTATGGTAGTCGCCCTAGCACTTTACGTAATGAATAATGTGAGCCTGTTGAGGGCACACACGTTAAGTGACACAAAGTACGTTTATTATGTAATTAAATATATATACTTGTTATGATATTTATTAAATTATAAATATGCTTCCACTATTATTTTAAAATAATCGTTAGTTATCGTTATATTTTATAACTAACTCGAAAACTATTTAAATATGAACCAAAGGGACTTAAAAGTCGAAAACCAAAATTCTCGTCCTCCTCCCAAAAGTGGCAGATTTTAGAGGATTCTAGAAAGGGGTTTGAGTAAAAATTATTTGTGATAATGATAAATGGAAGGAGTTAGAGTTATCTACAACTAGGGTTTGAGGTGCTATATAAAACACCCATTCCCCATCTCCACATTATTATTCGCATGGACTAATCCCTACACACAAATAAAACATACGACATTTATTTTTCCAGCACAAAACCATACTTGTTATCTTTCTTCCTTGAGTTCGTGAGACAAAAAGAAAAAAAAGATAATTTTGCATACATATTCACGTACGCATGTTTAGACTTTGCATGCAATAGGTTAAATTGCATCCATCGACCAAACTTTTATTCTTGAATAATTCGAACGAATATCAATATTATTATTCAGAATTGGTTTAGTAGCTTTGTACAAGACAACTAGTTTTTTGTTTGTTTTTTTGGTATCAAGCATACAAGGTTGTTTGGTTTTGGTTCAATTTAAATAAAGAAATACACTATTGGTGTATGAAGCTCGTAAAAGTTATGACTTAGCATTGTTGCGTACTTGTTCGACGTGTTTGTGAGCAACCGTAATGCGATTGTTTTTGTCGCTTCATTCGTTATCAAGATCATTTACTGAGAGGTATGCTTTCTATTTACTTTTCATGTACGTGTTAACCATATGCTATTACTTGATCCATTCCGTTGCGTACTTGTAGCTACTTGGTTACCTAGATTATAAAATCCCAACAACATCCACCTAAGGTACCTGCAAAGCAAGATGTAGCAGAGCAGGGTACAAAGAAGAGAAAAGGTGGTCATATGAAGATGATTGCTAGGAAAAGGAAAAGACCACAACCAGATGTTGATAGTGATGATGAACACAGAAAGTGTCTAAAGATTGTTACATTTGAAGGTACCATAGATAGTGAAATAATGGAGAGAAAATCGTTTATTTCTAAGTTGGACAAGGTTTCATCACCAGAGGGGGATTACCTTGTTGTCTACAGAGTAAATGGAAATTTCAGGGCATTCAACTATCTAATGGAGGTACTTCATATTTTTGATAGACAAGATCTGTTTCACTTATATGATTTGGTAATGAAGCAGTACTCAGAAAGCACACCAGAAGGTATAGAGTTGATTCTTTGGGGAGACTTGAAGATTATGATGGAATCCTCAATAGAAGTAACTGATCAAGGTGATTTCTGGAATGATCAACAAGATTGGGAGATTGTCACTTGGAGACTGTATGAGGCTTGTGGAGTTTGCATACTAGAGTTTAAGGATGGAACAGTCATTCACATGCTAGTTGAAAGAAAATATCCTCTCTCCAAGGAATTGCTGCAAAGAATGCTTGATTTTGGATTAGAAGTTGAGGTAGAAAGTACTGCTGCATTAGATTTGATAAGGTTCATTAAGCAACAGCTTAATGAAGAGTAAAGATGAAATGGAATTGAGAAGGGTTTGAGTGTTGGCTAACCACCACACAACAAATGGTCATCAGTTCACCATGCTTAATAGGCATAAGAACTGGCTAGTCCATAAGCAAACGGCTTGTGGTAAAGACTTCTTAAATCCGTTTATGGTTGACAATTTACCAAAAATTATAGGGTACTCAACTCACCTTGCTTCATGGTTAAGAGTTGGCTAGTCCAGGATCAAACAGTTCTTGGTAAAGACTACTCAAATCTGTTGATAGCTGATAGTTTGCTAAAAACTATATGGTTTATCAATGCACCATGTTATGGCAATGAAGCATTGGCTAGTCCAAAAGCAAACGGTGTTTGGTAAAGACAAGTCAATTCCGTTGATGGTTGACAGTTTACCAAAAACTGTATGGTAATCAACTCACCATATTTTGCAATAAAGAGTTGACTATCCCAGAGCAAACGGCTACTGGTAAAGGAATATCAAATCCGTTTATGGCTGGTAGTTTACCAAAAACTACAAAGCCAACTTAGTTGGATTGTTGCTTAAAAGATGTTGTTGCATTGTTAAAGACATGTTGCAGAAGGATAGCAAAAGATGTCAAAGAAACTTTAAGATCATATCAAGATTTGTCAGAATGTTTGAATACATCCTCCATGAAGTTCAAAGAATTTACACCGAAGAAACATAAAGTTAAACAAGTTCAACAATCATGTTTAGGGGAGGATTGTTGGGAATTATACATTCCTGACTTAGTACCGTTAGTTATATACTTAGTACCGCTAGTTATAGTTAGTACTGACAGTACAAAATGTTAAGTACTGCTCAGATAGTTAGTACCGTTAGTATAAAATAGTTAGTACCGTTTAAGAGATATGCATGAGTTATTATAGGAAAAGATATGCATGATCTTTTACGCATTTTGTAAGCCAAGATTAGGGTTTTCCTTTGTGTATAAAAGGAACCCTTACGGCATAGTTAGAGACATCAGTTCATTGTCAATCTCATAGTTAGCAATTAATACAAAAGCTTAGTTATCAATATTCATTGTTCTTCTTTGCATTATAAGTTAGATTCCGCATAACTTATAGTGTTCTTAATCATTGTTTCTCATGTAGTTTGTGTGAATCTATTCATATTAGCTACAACCCTTAACAAGGTAGTAAGATCTATATTCAAAGGGATCCACATATAGTAATGCACGATTCCTTATTAATCGATGGAGTTCTATATACACTAGTTGTGTTAATATGTTTTGAGCTTGACTTGATTCATATTCTATTTGTGACACTGCCATATTGTCGATACAAACAAACTAACTAGTGTGGTGGTGTTTTATGCAAAAAAGTTGTGCCCTGCACAAGTGGGAGAAATCTTAATTGTGTGCAAGGAACAACTTAGAACAATATGACTAACGGTTTTTCTTGACTACAAAGTAAGAAAACTATTACTCTAGTAGGACTCCTATACATTTAATGTATGTAGCCCTATTAAGAAAATATGTCAAGATAAAAAGGTAAGCTACATGATAATGTTTTCTTGGAAAGTCATAAACATGAAGTTTGAAATTAACTTAAAATTACTATTGAGGTCATTAGTCGGCGCTCATTTTTACTTTAGTTTAATAATTGTTATGTCTTCTTGTTAAAACATGTACATCAAGTCATTTACTTGTGAAAAGACTTATGCCGTAAAGTAAAAAAGTTAACTTGTTATGTCTTCATGTTAAGATATGTACATGAAGTCATTGACTTGGTCAAAGACTTATAACGAATAGTAATGTATTGGATGTTAATGTCTACTTGTTAGTACATACACATTAAGTCGTTAACTTGATCAAAGACTTATAAAAAGCATGCAATTGGCTTAGTAATACTATTGATGCCATTACATTTTAACTTAAGTTGGTAAATAGGTAAAGCCATGAAGTATAAGTTCATCTAATGAATTGTAAGATTGCCTCACTATTTCAATTTTATTGAAATACCACAATTTTATGGTATGTCTAACAAGGGTAATCAAACTATATATGGATATTGTTTTGATTCATGATGACCTTAACTTATTTAACTCATAAAAATATCAAGGTTAGATAATTGAGTATGCCATGGATATACCCAATAAGACTCCAACATAAAAGGTTAATTAAGACATTATTCTAGTAATAAAATGAGATAAATCTCATTGAGTCTTGATTGAAGTTCTAAATTTGTTAAACTCTATTAGAGAATATTATTAACAAATGCCTAGAACTGTTATGTGTATTTTGTTAGATACCCAAAGAAAACGAAGGGATAACACTTCTACAACCCACACGAGAACAAAGTTTATGTTGCTCATTATGCTAAGTTATTTGAGAATATTCTCAAATTTAAAAGAAGCGAGTGGGGGTCTCATATTGCATGAAGCAAGTGGGAGTGATGTAGGTCTTGATTTACTTCAAAAAAAAGATACATAAACCTTGTGAATGCACTAGCGAATGTCATACTGAGGCTAAACATGCAAATGTTGAACCTTAGAATGATGTTACTCATATTCATAGATCCGCAAGGATACCTCGTGATATGTTTCTATATCAATGTTGAGGATTATGAGTTAGAGGATCATGATGAACCTGCTAACTATAGGAGATGCATTATTAGATATTAGATCTAATGGATGACTCAAAACTATGAATGTAAAGGTGTTGTCCAGAAAAGAAAAGAGACAATCATATTCTTGGAATTTGATTGATCTTTAATCTATCAGTTACACGATGAGGTTTAAATGAGTGTGCTTCGCCTATCTTGCCATGTGTTTTGCTTGGCTTATGTATCATGTGTTTTGCTTGCCATATGTAGCTTGCTTCCTTGTTTTCTCCTGCCGTGTTTCCTTTTTTTATCATGCTTTCGGGAAAAAAATTATATAAAATAATATTAATAATAATAAATAATTTTGGCGTTCTATCGCTTTCATTTTTCCTTCTCTTAGCCGGAGGTCTACCCGGAAACAGTCTCCTTACCCGCAGGTTTTCCCAAGAGTAGGGGTATGATCTATCTACATCTCACCTCCGAGATTGGGTATCGTTGTTGTTGTTGTACAACTTATGCTTATGGGCTTGTATTACCTAGTTTAAAGAAGCTCCGTTGGAGTGGCTTACATATTACACTTTTACAACTCTAAGTTAACAAGCTAATCAAAACACTAAATGCTCATTGTCTTAGTAGTTGATTTGATGGAGTGAACGCTCATGTAGAGCTGATATAGTGGTGGTGAATCAGGTCACCACTATATCCGGTCTTAGAGTGGACGTTTAGTTAGGTGCTTGGTTCGAACCCGAGCATGTATTCTCAATATGTAGTTAAAAATAGAACATTCATCCGATATTTTCAATGCACTTCGAAATATTATATCCCAAAGCACCAGTGGTCTAGTGAGTGAAGTCTGTGTCTTGGTATTTCATAGGCTTAGCTAGCTATTTTAAGACTTTTGCTCGGCTCAATTGTTTTTTTCTTGATGTCGGTAACTCTTGTGGGCGTATGTTATTTTAGAGGAAGATTTTATGCCAATTTGAAAAAGATAAGCAGTTGGATAATTTATGGCAATACGTAATGAAGTCCTGGAGCATGTTTTGAATTATAACTTTGTGATGCAGAATGTTGAGGTGAATGAAAAACAGCATATTCGTAAGAGTCATAAGAACTTGTGGGTTTGTGGGGACTGTCATAATGCAATTAAGATTACTGAGAGGGAGATCATTGTGAGGGATTATGTTCGTTTCATGATTTCATAGATGGTGTACGTTTGTTCTTGTGGTGATTATTAGTAATGTATTCTTCAAAATTATAAAAGGCCTATTTTCTTGTATTTTCTGAGGTGCATCTGCTACATAGAAAGTGTTAAATGAACAATATATATATTTAGGACACACGATTGCCAGCCTTGTTACTTCAAGCTTGCAAGTTTTGACAAAATTTATTACAGGTGAAAGTAATGAAACACGTAGTTCCAGATCAGTGCGCCCTCAGTATAAAACTTACCATTAACCGCAGCATGTTGGTTATCAACTTGTCATAGCTTGCAGCTCAATCTGATTTTCAGCATCAACGCTTGTACCAGTAAACAAACTAATATCCATCCATTTTAATGCCGCATATGCATTTAAATACTCAGGTTGCAATGAAAGAGTAGGTGATTATTCATGCCTCAGCCTGTCATACATGCAAAATTGCTTTGATAGAGATTAGAGTTAGAGACCCATCAGTAATGAGTATTGACAGGGATTGACAGCATTGCAGAGCCGTTATAGGTTCTGATCCAACAGACCTACCTTGACTCTTGAGCAAAATCCCATTTGAAACAGTGTCGCTTCCAGAGTTACAGATACTCCCGCGTTATGAATCATACGCCTTTTCAAGTGGAAATTCATAAATGAGCTCACTCTTTCATTTCAAGTCTCTATTCCAAACATAATCATGGAGTCTCTATCAGCAACAAATCAACCAAGTCTTTGAGCATATCTAAAATCAATTTCTGTCAATCCAAAAAATATCTGTTTTTTGAGGCTACCAACTAATTACTTTGAACAACTTAGGACCACAATCTTCTGCACACCACGCTAAGCTTATAGTATTATTAAAGTATATCAGAAGATTGCAGACTTGAAGCTATTGGCGGTTTAAACTTAATATTGGTTATCCACCAAAGAACCCATAACTGAATTGAGTGTTTCAATATCATTCATTTGAAAAGCACCAGTCACAGCCTTATTTGAATTATTTTATACAAAAAGATTGATGCTCGTGCTTCTTTGTTCAATTATCAGTATATGAAAATAAGCTTGCAAATATAGATGAGTTTATTAGATTTCTAATTATTTTTTGAAAAAATTCAATTTAACTTAAAATTAACGAAAGGTACCAATAAAAAGCATGAACAAGTTTAATTGAAACTTAAACTTCATTGATAGAATATCATTACAATAATACATCAACAAAATAATAAAACCTAACACAATAAACCAGATCTAATCCATATAACCAAACACCAGCTAATGGGATTAATTTAACCACCGAAACCGTAGAGAGTCCTGCCTTGCCTCTTAAGAGCATAAACAACATCCATTGCAGTGACGGTTTTACGACGAGCGTGCTCAGTGTAAGTGACAGCATCTCTTATCACATTCTCCAAAAATATCTTCAAAACACCTCTGGTCTCTTCATAAATCAACCCGCTTATCCTCTTCACTCCACCTCGTCTTGCTAACCTTCTAATAGCAGGCTTTGTGATTCCTTGAATGTTGTCTCGGAGCACTTTACGATGTCGTTTTGCTCCTCCTTTGCCTAATCCTTTTCCTCCTTTCCCTCTTCCTGACATCTCTTTCTTTTTTCTTTTTTTTTATAAAAATTGGTTGTTGTTTGGATTTGTGTTTTTGAAATGTGAGGAGCGGGTGTTTTTATAGTGCTTGAGTGAGTTTTTGTGTTTGTTTGAATGTGTTTTGGTGCGTTCGATTAAAGGATTGGGGAAATGTTTTGGGCCGTTGGATTTCGATCTGTGTCAGGTGAATGTGGTGTTTCTATTGGTTAATGGGTGAAGTAGCGGATTGGTGAAATTAGCATGTGAGTTTAAAATCAATAAACTTTCATTTTGTAAATATATTTTCATTTCATTTTAAACTCTTGTTATAACACACTTTTTCAAAACGAAAATATCGTTTTATCCATTTGTAATTTGTATTGTAACAAATGATATATATGTGAAATACGTTAAAAAATTATCAACGTTTTAAGTATCAACAATTAAAGAAGCTCAAAAAAATTATTTTTTTTAGAGATTAACAAACAAACCATATAAATCTTTAATTATTCAAATTAGCATTTTAACATTCTTCGCTTCATTTACATACTCACATGTCACAACTATATTTAAACTTTTACGTGTCTCTCTCTGTTTTTGAGTGGAAGGTATCATGGCGTAGAAGCCCGTCATATCTGACGTCAAACATCAAATGGCACAGCAAGTCAGACGCCATGATACCGGCGAGTCCCATATGTTGTTCTGGCGCCACTATACTGACGGGGTGAAGGGCGAAAAGGCTATAAAAAAAATACAATCGTTCTTCGACGCTTATATTTAAAAATTTTACTTTTTTTTCTCTTTTTAAAACTAATCTTTTAAACACTATAGAGATAACTTAAACAATTTTTACAGAATTTATTTATCAAAACACATACCATCTACCAAAAAATCATGAGTGATTCATCATATTTCGATAAGTCCGATCTCAATGATCAAAGTCATATCTAGTTGATTACGAGAGTTGTTTAGTATGAGCAATCGTTGCAACAACAAGAAGTGGCCTCCTTAATCCGATCTTTCGTGAACGTGCAGTTGCCGAAGAACGTTTGATGGTCGACTATGAGATCAAAGTGATATCTAGTTGATTACGAGAGTTGTTTAGTATGAGCAATCGTTGCAACAACAACAAGTGGCCTCCTTAATCCGATCTTTCGTGAACGTGCAGTTGCCGAAGAACGTTTGATGGTCGACTATTTTTTAGGCAAACGCTGATCCCCTAAAATATCAGGAGTGATGTTTTAGACGTCGATATCGCATGAGCAACAAACTATTTTTAGAACTAATCCAAGGTATTGGAACTTATATTCAAATTGTCGATCCTCTTCGCAAGCATTTTAAATTCTTTGTAGTCCGGCCCGATGCTACGGGTCAAATGAGTTATAGCGTTCTTATGAAATGCAAATCCATCATATGCAAATTGACATGACACATCACCTGATGAATTTGATAAATATTTACAAATGAGTTTATGTTTTGGACTTGATTGTTAGATAATTTTGATAAGTGCATTTTTCAGTTGTGCATTATTCAGGGCCCGTTTGGATTACTACTTGGAATGACTATGGGTGTGAGTTTAATTTGAGATGGTATGGGATTGAGTATACCCACCTAGCTAGGGTGGTATGAAAATGACCCTTATTTAAAGGTTTGAAATCCAATGTGGGCCCACTAATTTAACCAAACACAATTATTGGCAATCAAACTCATTCCACTCATTCCATACCCCTCAAACAAACACCCCCTTGGTTGTTTTTGTATGAGTTTTTAATAAAACCCGACTTCAATGACATTACATAGTTATATACCAGACATAACATGGTTCACAAATTTCCGAAAATGCTTAAATGCATTGATTATATGCACTTAAGAATGAATAATATCGCATAGATTCGGCTCTAACAGTTTTCTGTTGGGCATTTCTCAAGTCTTCAATTAAACTTCGTTATATTAAACTATAATTTTTAAAAACCTACATGTTGAGAACAAGTGATATCATGTATCTCATCACCATCACCTCCCATGCCAATTCTTGTAAAATTCTTTCTAGTTCATCCTACTTTTTGCTGGTAATCACGGCATTTGAACTTTGCCAACTAATTTAATCACCCAACATTCCAACAATGATGTAGAAGATTTGTCCCCATGGTCCTACACATGAAACCATCAACACCAGAGAGGCGACAGCCGACATATCAAATATCAAATATCAAAAGTGCACTTGCATGCTGTAAATTCATTACAAAGAGTTCTACGACATGGACTAACAGTTACAGCCAAATATTGTATGTATAAAGTTATATGTATCTCCTTGCAAATTACATCGAAAAGAAAAGAAAAACATTCATACCATGAGTTGTAAGTTACAAAAAAAAGGGTACGAATAAGATAACACAGAAGAATATCAAAGAATTTCTCAACACATCTCTATAAATAATAATATAACAAATGAGCTTCCCATGCTTATACTCGGGTAGTAGGAAAGATCGTGCAATCTTTCTTCCTAAATTTGCTTAGATCCGAAATAAGTTGCTAACCAAAGTTTCCATTTTATTTCTTTTTTTCATTTTTCACATCCTCAAATAGTTGTAATACTATTTACCATACATCACGGAGATATCTTCCTGCCATTTGTAGATTCTTCACGTAGAGCTCCGCCTTTGATGAGTCTAGAGATCCCTGAAATCAATAAAGAAGATAATTCCGTTACTTCAAGCTCCCATACAATTTTCAATCATTCGTCCAAAAGTGATGGCATTTTCGACCAGTTTATGGTAAACAAGTCGATTAGGATTATACATTGTCTCTAACGGTTCATATGGGTGACCATTTAAAAACTAGATAAACTGGAAACCAGCTGGATGGGTCAGGCAGGTCAAACGGGTCGGCTTTTCTACAACATAAAAATTCCTAATCTTTTTACTTCAAAACTTGGATCATCGTTATCATAATCTTTTTTTATTAACACATGTATTATTTTTAGAACTCAAGAAATAAAAGGAAAAGGTAAAAAGCTATTCGAGGGTCGGCCGGCCCAAACAACTTTTGACACTGTTACCCGCCGAGCAAGATTCTACATAAGGTCGAATGTCAAAACCATCCTCAACTATTCACAAGGGAAGGTGCCGTTACGGATTAATAAGACTCCTAAAAAATATGATGTCAGCTTTCATGGGCCAGAAAGGTGTATTATTTCAATTTGCTTCTCATTAAAGTAACAAGGGCAGCAAGTGGCCCTAAAGTATTTAACACCATATAATTATATCTGTCCACATCTCAGCCGATTGTGTGGCCATATAATATACACCTACTCCTAAACTTATGTAAATAAAAAATATAATAGCTATATATATTATAATCCAAGTCAGATCTGTAGAATACAATTAAATAAACATTAATTAATCTGTTGAAATATTCAACATACCTGTTCTTGCACAATAGTGTGCAGAGTCCGATGTACATCTTTGGCCATGCCTTTGGCATCACCACAAACATACAAATATGCTCCCTCAGAAAGTAAATTCCAGATTTCCGAAGCCTGCAGGAACATTTTTATATCAAAAATGATAAAACATTCTAATAAACGGAAAGCCTGATCTTGTGATAGTTCTTTTATTTACCTTCTGACTCATCTTGTGTTGCACGTACTCCTTAGTGGCAGTTTCACGAGAGAAGGCTGTAATAAGCTCGGAAAGAGCACCAGTCTCCACGAAATTATTAAGCTCGTCCTCATATATGAAATCCTGATAACATAAGTACCCTGGAGTTAGGCATTATCCAAAACAAGACATGGTTGATTCTAGTTATGTTTTTTTCTCTTAATGGGTAAAATAAATAGGTTTGCTAATAAGTAGGCCAAAAGTGTACTTTCACAGCATAACACCTCCTAACTCAGTTTAACATGTCAGCCAACCAACCAGACCCCTCTCATTATGCCTTCTAATTATGACCTTCGGAAAGAGCGTTTTGAACATACCACTTTGCGATTCCTGCATCCGAAGAATAAGATGGATGATCCGAGCTCAGTCCCAGCTTCCTTCTGAGCTAACCTTTCCTGAAGGAAACCTCTAAATGGAGCCAATCCAGTGCCTGGGCCAATCATGATAACTGGGACCTTAGGATCAGAAGGAAGTCTGAAATTGGATGTTCTAACATAAATTGGGGCCCAACTGCAATCCTGGCTTTCTGTCAAAGGCACAGCATTCTGAAAATAAACCATCAAGTTAAGACTACAATCATCATAGCGAAGTTAGAATAGAACTCTCTTCGTCCCCAGTAAAGAAAATGAGCTAATACCTTCATCCATGTTGAACAGACTCCCTTGTGAACACGGCCTGATGGTGTTTGCTCATACACTAAGGCACAAGTTACATGAATCCTATTTGGCGCAAACCTGAAATATGAAATCCATATTAATTTCAGATGTCCTTTAAAAAATCATCTATATTTGCCAAAGGAGTAGTTGCAAACACAAGACCAACTAAATGTACTTACTTTGGGGAAGAAGAAATAGAATAGTATCTCGGCTGCAAGCGTGGGGCGACAGATGCAAAAAAGACACCAAGTGGAGGCTTAGCTGATGGGAAGGCCTCCATGACCTCAAGAAGACTTCTCTGGCTTGCAACTATCCACTGAGCATATTCATCCTGAAGAACATCAATGCAAGAAATGAACATCAGCTTACATATTAATAAGATTAACAATGATTCAACGTATAGAAAAATGAAACAAATCCCAACCTTTCCAGCAGGAGACGCAAGAAATTTCAGTCTATCAGCTTCAGTGGTATCAGTAGCATGAGCAGCTAAAGCAAGCAAAGCTGACTGTAGTGCATAGGCATAAAAAGCATTTGTTAAGTTCAAATTCAGATGGGAATTCTTAAACAACCGTTGTTAGCATGCCAGTTCTTGCAAAATACAGGCATCATAATACCTTTTTGGGAGAGCTCAAGACATCGGCATAGGAAGCCAATGCTTTTCTTAAAGTGCATGGAGGGAAAGGAGGTGGCAAAGAGGCTCCACCAAGTGGTGTCCCGTCTTCGTTATCAGTGTGTACCGAGAAATAAGTGTGTGGCGGTAAACCTATTAATTTTTCAGCTTCGTCCACAACTTCACTTAGATTCTCACAGTAGACTCCAACATGGTCCCCGGTTTCATACCTGAAACAAACATATATCATATAAATTTGGTTCCTTCCATCAAAGAGTCATATATGTATATCAGTAACCAACTAAGCTGCACGAGTAACTTACGATAATCCAGTATTAGATATATCAAATTCCAAATGAGTGCAAGACCGGTCAGATTCAGGGGAATGGAGTTCCTTTTTGACAGCGACATTGGATCTATAAGCAGACAGGATAATTTCAGGTTAAAGAAGATATAATAAGGTTACAAGTTGGAACAAATAGAGCATGAGCAAGCTTATATACCTGCATGGATGTTGAGCATCATGAACTGCATGGCCATTTGTCAGTTGATCCTCATCGTATGTGTCTGGTTTGTCATGAAACACAACACGGTATTCTGCAACAGCAGCTGTGTATGGAGTGGCAACAGATGTATCATCCTCATCACGAAGTAACTGATCCAACTCAGGCCACACCAACTCTTTCCTGAAGAAGTAAAGTTCAATAAAATATTATACACTCGTTCTCAAAGCGACTAATTGTAAACTAAATGATTTCTAACATTCAAAAGAAAAAGTGTATTTATCTAATACCATGCAGTGAAGTCATCTTCAATACATTGATCGTCATCTCCCATGCCAACAGGAACAAGACGCTTTGCACCTGTATATAGTGAAAAGTCTAACGTTAGATAAAGGGGAAAGCATTCATAAAGCAACATGATAGAAAAACTGCCATTTTCTATTGGTATTGCATGTTTAAGCTAGGGACCATATAATCATTCATCAACAAGAAATGATGCCATGTTCAATGTAGTAAACAAACAGTTCATATCTACTTGAATACATACAACATAACTATTCCATAGTAACATTACAAATAACTAGCCTCTTCATAATGAAGTGCGATGATCAACTTTTAGTACAATGCAACGTACCCAGCTTCAATACGTTGATCATCACACTTCGAACTTAAACATGTTAGTAACCAGCTGGCTATTTATGGGATGGAAGTTAGTGTTCAGCTAATTGTGTACAGCACATCGAACTAAACAAGCTAACGAAGCACATATTTTATGGTATTTTTACTGAAATGAAGTTCCCCGGGTCTCCTTATAGACCATAAAGTGCTTAAGTTACTAACATAAGCTGACAAACGCAGATGACCACCACTCAACAAAGCAATACTCTTATTTAAATGGAATTGAATATATAAGAAAATGAACCTACCTTGTTCCACAAGTTTATCATCGACCACCTTCGCAATCTACATATACAAAACAAGGCAAAAAAAGTGATATCAGCATCAGTTAGCATTCAACAGAACATTCATGCTACAATTACTTAATTTATCGAACACAGCAATATTATCCATTACCTTGTTAAAATGCTCATACTGTCTGTTACCAAGTCCAAAAATTCCGTATTGAAGCTTTTCAAGCCATTCACCTTTCTCTTCTCCCTCGGTAAACCATTTATAAAATCTAGCAGCATTATCTGTCGGCTCACCATCTCCATACCTACAAAATCAATCATCATCAACAATTCAATTAGTAGGTATTCATTAACCACCTACCACATCTTTTACATTTATAATAACAACTTATTCAGATCCCAACATTTGACTGAAAAAAGTGTATCAAATAAGCAACTTTATAAACTTACGTAGCTAAAAAGAAAAAAGCAAGAGATTCTTTCTTTAACTTCTCCTCATACTCATCATCCTCAGCAGCATAATCATCCTACATATAAAGTATATAAACAAAATCAATTACGCTTTAAGAATCAATATCACTTCTAGATAAAGTATCAACGAATTTAGTCAATCCATTTGCATCTAAATTTGATCCCAAAGTAAAAAGTCGCTACTAACCAAATCAATCACTTTAAACACCGCCTTTTCATATCTCGCTTTAGCTTCTTCAACAAGTGCCTTTACACAACAAATCAAAGTCAACAAAAGTCAAAACACTGATCAAATCTTCACAATCACATAAATCATATAAAATCGAACACCAATCGATTCTTCCGAATTACGCAAATAACATAAAATTGACATAAAATCGAGCACTAATCGATACTTCCGAATTACGCAAATAACGTAAAATTAACACAAATTAGTTGATAATTCATTTTAGCTAAACCTAAAGTCAACAAATCAAAGTCAAACACTAATCGAATCTCGAATCGCACAAATCGAACAAATTATATCAAAATTAACGCAAACTATACAAAAGTCAACAAATTAAAGTCAAACACTAATCGAATTACACAAATTATATAAAATTAACACAAAATTATATAAAATAACTGATTATATAAAAAATAGACCTTAGCGAAACCTTCAGCAGTACCAGTCTGAGTTCCAAAAAACACAGTAACTTTCTTCCGTCCGTCGTCAACCTCCTCCTCCGTCACTTTCTTCGGAACAACAATCACCGGAGCCTCAACTTTCTTCGACGACGACGATCGTCTCCACACAAGCACCACAACGCATCCGATCAAAACCGCAACTGAAGTCGTTAAAATCATCAAAAGCTCACGATTCTCCATAATCATGGCTAACGGAAAATTCGTTTCGGATGTGTTTGATGTGTCGAATGCTTTGCCGTTAAGTAACGCCGTCATTAGATCGAACGGTGATAGCTTGTCGGAGTTTTGCATAGTTTGTGATGAATTGACGGTGTGAGATAACGGTAGGTTCGAGAATTTGGGGGTTTATTTTTAGAGAGAGAAAGTTTTTATAAAAAATTGGGTTTTTTTCTATATAAAGTTTCTCTCTCTAGAATTTGATGTGAGGAAATGAATTGGTGAGGGTAGTTGGAAGAAAGGTATTGACTTGAAGGGGTTTTTATGAGGGCTTAACTACACTTGTCACTTGCACCTACTTTCTTTAACCATGATTAGTTAGTCGCGGCTTTTTATTTCAACAAGCAAATATATCCGCGCTTTGCTGCGGGCGTTAATTTTTAGCGCGTTGTTGCGGACGTTAATTTTTTTGTTTTTGTTTTTGTTTTTTCGCGTGTTTTTTTCATGTTTAATAGTGTAAGTTTATTTTTTTCTGCGCGTTACTACGGGACGTTAATTTTTCGCGCGTTGTTGCGTGTCATTAATTCTTTTTTTTCCCTTTAATTTTGTGCGAGTTTATTTTGTCAGTCTCATATTTAATAGTGCGGGTTTACTTTTTCAGTATCATGTTTAGTAGTTTTTTTTATGGTCTTACGTGTTGTTGCGTGGCGTTAAAATTTTAATTTTTTATTATTTTATTATTTTTTATTTTTTTTGCGAATTTATTTTTTTGGTCTCATGGCGTAAAATGACACTGTTTAAGTCAATTCGGAAATGCTACCGCGGGTATTTTTTTATCTGAATGCGTCGGTACTTTTGTAACAATTTTTTTCCTCCCTATTTTGTGCCAACAAATATTTTTAAAAAAACTAATTGGGCCGGCCCAAATTTTTGAACTAATTTTTTTGGGCTTCTTTTTGGCCCGGCACTGTAGCTACGGTGCTTAAAATGAACAGTAAATGCAAAAGTCAACACATCTCAAATGATAATATATATAATTTGTTGGAACTTGACAAGGGAGGTGATATGCACACGAAATTATGTGCACACCACAAAATCACATGTGTGATGCATACGGTAGAACACTACATATGCATTTTTGTGATGCACATATAAACTCTCACTTGATAAGTATTTGTTTAAACTAGTGTTGCGTTTACGATTTTATGTTTCTTTGCAAGATCGTAAATGTAAGATCGGATTGAAATTTTAAGATCTTGTTATAATATCATTTTTTAATAAGTGTTGTGAAATTATGCAAATCTACATATTATTATATATCGTATATCATGAAAATGTATGTTAAAATAATATTACTTTTCATGAGATATATAGCGTACATATTATATTACTTTTCATGAACCACATGTTAACATAGTAATATTATTTTAAGCTTATCGTATAACATGTGATAAATAAATAATAATAATATCACATGTGATAAAGTAATATAATGTGACATTTGTCATGGTATTCCACATATAATTAATATCACATGTGATAAAACAATATAATGTGGCACTAACTGTGGTTATTTTTGAAATTCTTAACATGTAATCAATGTTATGTATCACTTGTGATATTATACTGTTAGTAAAATTAAAAGGGTTAAAACATAGTTTTGTGAGAAAATAGTGTTTTAATTTAATTTTCACAAATTATGTTTGATATATGGTTAGAATGATAAAGATGTTTATTTTTTAATGTCAAACATGATGAAACATTTAATGTTTTACATAAATACGTACGCTCATTTCATGACATCATGTTGAGTGTTCGAACGTACAAATATGTTATATCACATGTGATACTTCAAGTAGGTTTGATGATAAAAAATAAAATTCTTCAATATTCACCAACTTCTATAAATAAACTATTTTGATTTGGAGGTCCAAAAATTATGTAAGATAAATGGTTGGAAAGCTAAGGATATATACTTTTCAATGCCAAAAACGATGAGTCAGTTGAAGTTCCACACAAATTTATATACCCGTTGTACGAAAGCATGTGAAGTGTTTTAACTTACAGATTAGTGTAATATCACACGTGATATATCAAACAAAATACTACACTGAGAAAAAACAAAAAAATACAAAAAAAAGTTTGTCGAAAGTATATGAAAGTGCCCCTCTATTGAAAGATAATTTAATGCTCGTCACGATGGTGTAACTTTGGATCTTAATGTTTTGCGGTTTTTGCGATATGTAATTTTTAAAAATAAGGGTGAAAGTGTGTTTTAATTAAAAAACACAAAAGTAAGAATGGGTGGTGGATGTTTTTTAAGGTTTAATCTTATCCATTAAATAAAATTAAATCTTAGATTAATCTCCATCATTAAATCAAACTCAAATGGATGGTGAAGATTTGTCCCTTGGTATGTGAGGGGAAACTGGTATGCAAATGAACTTTTCTCATCTTATCTTTCATTTTTTTTTACTTTCGTAGATTTAAGGTAGCAGTAGGATAGATTAGGATTAGAATAAGTTATTTCTTTTATGTAATTTCCTTTCCGAATTGTTTTTAATAGCTTATGTTTATTGTGTAAGTTTCCGTTCGATCTATTGAAGTGTGTTTCCGGATTCATTGTTGTTATGATTCGAAAGTTTCGAAGACGATTACCCCAAGTTTAGACTTGATGTCGTTTTCTTCTACTTTGCTTTCTATTATGTTTCGTAGCTTATTATGGTTACCGTTGTGGAATTGAGTTTTGGTTCGAGTAAGCTTAATAATAGCTACCTCGACTTTGCTTATATCCAAAAATCTGTTTTACTTTTGATATATGTTTAGTTTGTCTCTACTGTCCATCGATGTACTTAGTTTGTGGATTTTAAAAGTAGAGTTGGTTTTGATTTAGATTGTGCTTATCCTTAGTTTGGCTTAATTTATAGCTTAAAAAGTTAGATTCGGTTATTATGTTTCCATCGATGAGCTTAATAAGAAGGTTTAAGAGTAGTTTTGGTTTATTCGGTCGTTTGGTAATCAGTTTCTTTTCGTTTGGAGTTTGTGGATATTGGTTCGGATTTAGTTTAAACTTTGTTTCACTTTATATAGAATCGTTAGGTTAGCTTAAATTTAGATCCGATTTCGGTTTAGTCTTTTTCAGCCTAATTAGTTTGTTTCGTTGGAAATTCTGAGAGAGTTCTGGGATTTCGGTTTAGTCTTTTTCATCCTAATTAGTTTGTTTCGTTGGAAATTCTGTTATCCATTAGTAATTTCGGTCACACATTAGTTATTGTTCGGATTATTGATTGTCTTAACCATTGTTTAGCTTATTGATCAGATCAACGCATATGGCGAGGAGCTTAAGGGTTCATATGCTAGTTTGATTTTCAAATTTAGAGCTTAGTTAGATTTTACTAGCTTATTAGATAATAAAGTTTAAACACTTTATTATCTATTAAGTAAATAGAGTATAAATAAGAAATAAACTTGGAATCTAACTTAGTTTATGTAATCGGGTGGTTTTATCCGTATCGGTTTTGTCATTCGGGTTCTACTTTCTTTTCTTTTTTCCTTAATTAGTAGTTTTAGCTTATTTAGCTTAATATGATTGTTATTATTGTTATGCTTATAATTGTTGATTTAGTAGTTTCTATGTTTAGTGAGTAGTTTATATATGCTTGTTAAGTGAGTAGTATTTGGTGAATCAAGTGTGGACATAAAAAGTGATTATTGATTAATAATTTTGGATTATTTAGATTAGTGTGTTGGTTATTCGAACGGGCAAAAGTCGTAAGAGTAATTAGGCATTAATCTAGCAATTAATATCTTGATAAAAAATATTTTCACTAAAAATCAACGTTGTGAGAAGATAATTATTTTGACGGATATTGGTTCATTGATAAGAACTTACTTACACACTTAAGGATCCGAACACCTCACTTGACAAGCATATCCGTTTTATATTTATCTTGGATCTATTTGTTTTGCTTTTTATTATTTATTATTGATTTAGTTTATTATTTTAATTAGTTTAAATCTAAAACCAAACAAAAGATAATCAAGCATCAAACGACAAACATCAACGTAAATCTCAAATTTAATTATCGTCGTGGATACGACATTCGGAAGATTTGATTATCACTTGTCCTCAAGTGATTATTTTATCCAACGAGAAATACTATATATTATTACTTCGACACGCGTTTGACATTTTATCAGTAACAAAATCATGTCTATGATATGAGTTAAACAAAATCATACATAGGACAGGTTCATTAAGCACAGTACCAGCTAGATGATCTTCATATTGAACTGATGACTTGATCATTTTGTTAGCTCTGAATAAGTCATGAATGTCATCAACATGCTTTCTTTTCTTGTTTGCCAGATCATTCAGTCTATCAAAAGGATCATGTTCACTTAGAGGTCTATCCAAGTCGATTCCTAGTTCAGCTTCAGTTGTACGGAGATAGTCCATTCTTTCCTGTATTTGATTATAGATGAACATCCATCCTTTACCTTTTTTTGTTAGGACAGGCTTTAACAACTTCTCTCCATTCACCAAGATGTAAGTCACTGGCTTTGAACTCAGGAATGATTTCACTTGTATCATCTTCTCTATATACTTTCAAAGTAATTGGACCCTTTATGGTCAAGATATCACAGTTGGCGATTCTTGATTTTGCTCTTCTATTCAGCATTTTGTCACAATATCTGTCATACTGTAACTTATCATTGTAGTACTTGTTTGTTGATCCCATTTTAATAGATCAAATTCCTTAAGATTGTTAAGGTTTAGTTCTATTAGATAAATCTAACACAACTATAGTAGAAACTATGTTTGAATGTATTAAAGATTATGCGGAATCTAATCTTTAATATTAAGAAGAATTATCAATGAAATAGTAATTCAATGAACATATAATTCAACAAATAAGCTCTAATATTAATAATAATACGAATACTCTCAAAGTATTAGGGTTACAAAGACCTTGAAGCTAAGAATATAAAAAGATATATGAAAAACTATATCAAACTCTATGCTCTAGGACCTCCTTTTATACACCAAGGAGCCCTAGTCGGTTTACAATACTCTCCTAAGTATCCATAATCTTTTCTATAAACAAATAATTTTATACATATCATATAAGCAGTACTAACTTATTAACCTTAGCAGCAATAACTTATCTCTGAGCAGTAGTAACTTTGTACTAGCAGTAGTAACTTATCACTAGTAGTAGTAACTACTTAGAATATTTTCACTAGCAATAGTAACTGTGTACTTCCAGTAGTAAACACTTAGCATATTTTCTTTGAAGTTCATGACAGCACTAACTTCAACTGAGCAGCATTAAGACAAACATGAGCAGCAGTAATTCAAACAATATCGAAAAGACTTTTAATCCCAACAATCCTCCCCTAAACTTGATATTCTTCTTCAAAATCATCAAGTTTCTTCATTTAAGACTTCATCAACACCAGGAGGATGCTTCCAAACACTTATTTACTTCTTAAGTTGTTTATGATGAATTTAAGAAGCTGATAAGCTATTTTACTTTCATAGTCAATCATAAGCTTCTTTTCCAACATCATTATAAGTGTAGATGGTGTAAGAGGATACTTCTTCTCTACCAACATATAAATCTGCATATGTTGCATCCTCAAGAAATGTACTCCACAAGAGTCATACAGCTTCCAACTTAACACTTTGTAGTCTTGTTGATTCCTTTATACTTTATCTTCTATATGTGGTTCAAACATTGTTTTCAAATCCCCCCATAATAACAAATCCAAGTCTTCTACTGGTCTTGTTGACTCATATTTAGCTTTTACCAACTTGTACAAAGTTTCTAAATCTTCCCTGTCAAAACTTTTAAGCATGTGACTAAAGATCATGTACATTTGAGACTTTCCATCAGCTCTTATTATTTGATAATAGCTTTTTCTTCCTTCTTTATGAATCTTCCAGTCAACAATACTTGGAGACTTAACAGCCAAAGGAATAACATCAATTGCTACTTCTTCTTCATCTGGAATGATTTCCATTAACTTTTTAATCTCTGTTGTTTCTTTGTCATCTTCCACCTTTTGCTTCTTTGTAATCTCTTGTGCTAGCTCAGTTCCTGCTCTCTTTTCTTTGCCCTCCACCAACTCTGTTCTAAAGTCTTCAAATGTATTTACCCTCTTGAATGCTCTGTCAAACATCTCTTGAATAGAATCAAACTCTTTCAACTTCAAATCATTGAGCTTGTATCCTTCCATGTTCTTTAGGTAAGTACATATTATCTTTCTCTGTTAAGCTTTTGTTGGTGGTTTGTTTCTTTTCTGCTTTTTTAGCTGCAAAATGCTTTCTTCTTTTCTCTAAGAGTTGTTGAAATAATGTAGCATTTTCTTCAACAGACTACTCTTCTTATTCTTGTCCTTGCAATCTTTCAGCCAATTGATGATCAACATCAATCTTTGCCTGTATATCATTCCATGTTTCAATCAAGGCAATATTGGCTTCTTGTTCTTTTTTAGCTTTCTCTCTTGCAAGTCTTTCTTCTTCATCAAATTTAGCTTGTAGATTTAAAGCAGTTTCTTCATCAAGCAAGATTTGATCTTTCTTCTTCACATGTTCTATCAATATTCCTTTACCTTTGTCATATGATTGTTGTGAAGGTAGTTGTAAAGATATCTTTGTTTTAGATTCACCCAGCTCTTGTATAACAATCCCTTTCTTCTTGGGCTTTGTACTTTTCATTTCTTTAAGTGTTTAAGCCAAAGTAATATCATCAACAATATTAATTGTAGCAGTAGTTGTTATAGCAGCACTAGCAGTACTAACTTTATCACCAACAACACTAACCAGGGTAATTTCTTCATCTGCATCAATAGCATCAATCCTCCCCTGTTTGGATGCATCCTCACCCAAACTTTCTTCATCGTCAGAGGATTCTACCCTAACAGTCAAACCAACTTTGTATAATCTCTTTAGCTTATGAGTTCTTGACCTATTTTTCTTTTTAAGCTTCTTGACCCTCCTTTTCAAACTAGCACTTTCATTATGTTGAGTGGTATTTGTCTTCTCAAAATCAAGAACCCTGTTTTGTAAAGTGGTACATAGTGTCATCAATTCATCAAGTTTAAGTCTATCCTCATCACTTTGAAGTGTGTTACCTCTTGCGAGTAGTGAATCATTGAAATGTTTAGATACATTCTCAAACCTAGTTTAAGCAATAGTATCCCCCATGGTTTCTTGACACCTGGGACCACCACCCGAAGTAGTTCCTAGGGAACTAGATTCATTAGGTGTTTCCTTGGATTGGGTCTTATCTATGTTACCACTGTCCTGCTCTGCTTCTAAGCTATAAGCAGTAGTGGCAGCCCTCACCAAACTGTCACCCAACACCTTATGGACAACCTCATCTGCAACATTGTCACTAGGATCACTAGACTGAGGTATCTGAGTGTCCTTTATTTTAGGCTTCCTAGGTTTTTGTGTCTTTTGAGGTTGAGGAGATGGTTGAATAAAAGTGGGTATGTGATGGGGATCAGTTAGATTTGCTGAACCTTCACCCATTTGTGATTGGTTTTGTACCACCAGTGTTGGAAATAAAGGTGTTACTCTACCAGAAAAACATTTGCCTATTCTTTTCATATTTTAAAAAATCTTTTTAGTGTGAGAGGCTGCAATATAAATTCTCTTATGAGTTGACATCCCCTCAAGTTGTTGGTCCAAAAAGATTTGCACAAACCTTGGATACATTAAAATTTTGCCAGATGCATTATCCAAGTTTCTAATCATACTATCAAAAATCAATTTTGAAAAGTTGAGTTTCTGATTTGTTGCTAAACAGATAATGGCAGATGTCATAGCACTACTAAACTCATTCCATGCAGTAGTCTTTGGACTTAGACACTGCAAAATAGTATGAATTAGAAATTTCCATTATGGGAAAAAGAATGGTTTATAAAAAGTTAGCTTTTGTGAAATGTTCTCATACCCCATCAATGCAAGTTGTTCAAAAATAGTAGAATTTGGTAAACAATAAACACCTTTCTTATCTGCTAGTTAAAGACCTCTTCTAACAGATGATTCAGTTTGATAACCTCCTGTTGTAGACTTCATATCCAAGCTTGCTCTAGCATAATCACTATCAGTGTATGCTACCAAATCAAAAGCAGAATCTTTTGGATACCAAAGGCCCAATTTTGGTTGACCTTTTTAAGTACCATAGAAATAATCCCTTTTCACGCAGCAATGAAGATTAAAACCTTGGATGACTTGGTTATCTAGCAAGACAAAAGATCGACCACTGCAAACTTAATGTCAGTCTTGAAGATGTAAGATACATCATAAACCAATCATTGACCTAATACATTGAACATCACTTCTTCACCAAATCAATTAGTTAACGTTGTAATAGGAAAGTATCGGGAATCGGGCTCGATAGTTAATCTAATATTGTATATGTTTTGGGTTTAATCCCAAGCAAAACCCGAGCCTGGGTCCTAGTCAAATATCTTGAACGTCACTTAATGTGTCGGGGTATATAAGTAAGTTTTCCACCTAGGAAAATTAAGTTGATTTCATTTATAACATTTCAATTTTTTATATTCTCTCTCAACTCTCTCACTAGTTTCTCTCTCTAGAAATCAACTCTCTCTCTTTTCTTGATCGATTCGTAGTTGTTATATGAAGTGTATGTGTTAATCAGGATCCTACAAATTTTCCCTCTTTGAAACCCATTGTCTAACAGATATGTTAACAAGGTTTCATACCAAGCTCTAGGAGCTTGATGTATTCCATACAGTGCTTTTTTAACTTTGTATACTCTATCAGGACAGTCTGGATCTTCAAATCCTGGTGGTTGACATATATACACCTCTTCTTTAATCTTCCCATAGAGAAAAGCAATTTTTACATCCATTTGATACACTACAAAATCTTTAAATGAAGCATAAGCTAAAAATAACCTATTTGCTTCAATTCTTGCAACAGGGGAAAAGACTTCATCATTGTCAATCCCTTCTTCTTGTGTGTACCCTTGAGCAACCAATCTTGGTTTATTTCTTATCACAATTCCCCTTTCATCCTTTTTATTCTTGAAAACTCATTTAGAGCCTATAGCTCTTTTTCCATTTGGTAAATCCACTAAAGTCCAAACTTCTTGTAACTTGAATTGTAGAAGCTCTTCCTGCATAGCCTCTATCCAGCTTGGATCCTTCAATTCATGAATTACCTTTTTAGGTTCTTCCTATGATAAAAAGTAAGCAAACAAGCAGTTTTGAAGGTCTTTATGATTTATTCTTTGTTGAATAGTACTAACAAACCTATGTTCCTCCAAATTCTTTGACATCTTTCTTGTTTGTGTAGCTGATTGCAAATCTCCAATCACTTGATTAAGAGGATGATCTTTATGAATTCTTGTAGTTGGAATAGGATTGACTTGGATTGTTGTATCCAAATTGTTCATGTCAGCCACTGAACAATCATCTTCATCATCTATTGAGAAGTCAAATATGCTATCATCTTCCAAAGCAGGCATATCTGGATCAAATGGAAGTTCAATGCTTGTTTTTCCACCAACAACATTAACCTTATTTGTGCCAGCAGCATTAACATTGTTAGTGTTGTTAACATTATCTTCCTTCTCTTGATCATTACATTCACTTTCTTTTCTTGGATCTTTATTAACCTTCTTTTCATCATCACTTGAAGGTTTGGATCAATTATCATGAGAACTCTTTAGATCTTGAGAATATGGTGGATCAGCAGGCCATAATGGTAGCAAAATATAATCTTTGACAGGTTATGTCTTCTTTTTAGCTTAACCTGCATTATCACTTGCTTTTGTATCTACAAAACCATTAGACTGTGTACCTACAACAATTGGCTCATAATCATTGTTCTTGTTAGTGCATCAATATCAAATAGCTAATCTGGTCCACTACCTACCGCCTACAACCATTAGGTGTACTCTCCACTAACCTAATATGCACAGTTTTCTCCACTATCCATCGTTCTACTATTGGAAATACTCAAAGGCTATACTATTCAAAGATTATTCCAACAAGAAACCTTTATCAGCCTAACCCTCAAATTTGCAACTAAGTGAACTATGGTATTGATGAATGGTACAGGAACTAAATGGTCTTCATAAAACTTTAAAGTTGGTGGTTCTACCATGAAAAAGTTCATATGGGGTCTTGTTATGAGGCTTAACTACTAACACTCTATTTTGCACATAGCAAGCAGTATTAACTGCTTCTGCCCAAAAAGTAGTTGGCAACTTAGAATCAGCTAGCATAGTCCTAGCAGCCTCAATTAGTGTCCTATTCCTCCTCTCAGCAACTCTATTTTGTTGAGGAGTTCTAGCTACACTAAATTGTCTTAAAATACCCTTCATCTCACAAAACTGATTCATTTCTCTATTTTTGAACTCAGTCCCATTATCACATCTAATCACCTTAACCTTGTGATCTACTAGATTTTCTATCCCAGTTATAAAGGACTTAAGAATGCCACTAGTCTCATCCTTAGTAGCTAGAAAGAAAACCCATGTAAACCTACTGTAATCATCTGTGACAACTAGGCAATACATTTTCTTCATAAGGCTTTTTACAAATGTTGGACCAAATAAGTCCATATGTAACAAATGTAAAGGAAGACTGATTGAGTTCTCTGTTTTGGACTTACAAGAGGCTCTGTGTTGCTTTCCCTTTTGACAAGCAACACAGGTTTGATCATTTTCAAAAAGTTTGGAAGGTAAACCTCTTACAAGATTTCCCTTAACCAATTTATTCATGGTTTTAAAATTTAAGTGACCTAGCCTTCTATGCCAAAGTTTAGATTCATCAGATGTGGCTTTTGCAAAAAGGCAAGTTAAACCTCCTTTAGGAACTATGTTCTTTAAATCAACATTATACATATTGTTCTTTCTAGGAACTCTAAGTAAAACTTGACTTTCATCAATTAACTTAAAGTTTGGAGATAAAACAATACATTCAGTGTCATTAAAAAGAACACTATTCTTTTTATCACACATTTGTGAGACACTAAAGAGATTAAACTTTAACTCTCTCACAAAATACACATTTTCAAAATCTAGATTACCAGTTTTAATGGTACCTTTTTCAGTGATTTTCCCTCATTTGGGGTTCCCTCCAAAAGCAACATATCCTCCATCTATCTCTTCATATTCTGTAAGATAAGACATGTTCCTTGTCATGTACTTTGAGCATCCACATCAATCACTCACTTATCCTGTAAATCCATTTGTGGATTGCCATGCACATTAGATAGGAAAATCAGTTTCTTTTAGGGACCTAAGCCATCACTGACTTGGATCTGCCTTGTGCATCAATATAATTAAACCTTTTTAGGATGATTGATGCACTGTTGTGTTTAGAAACATGGTCTAAAACTTTATGCTTTGGTTTCCAAACCCAACATGTTGAGGCCTTAACAACATTAAGATTATTTCCCTTAACAGCATTAACTACTGCTTTTGGACTAGCAGTATTAATTTTTTTATCCCTAACAGTATTAACCCTTTGATTAATATTACTGTTTTTAAATGTTGTGTTCTTATGAATGGGACTCTTAACAGTTGAATGTGCTGTTTTAGAAAGACATGACATTGGTCTAGCAGCATTCACTGTTGTTTTTGAGTGAGCAATATTAACTTGTCTAGCAGTATTAACCAATACTGCTGTTTTTGAAATATTTTGTCTAGCAGTATTAATTGATACTAAACTAGACTTCATTAGTACTGCTCTTGGAACTAAGTTCTTTTTAGCACATGGGTGAGTCTTTTTAGCAAAGTTTTGATGATTCACCCTTTGAGCATTGTTCCAAACAGGTTTTACCATCCTTTGATTTTGAAACTGTTTTTGATGGTAATTGCAATCAACCTACAAATGATCAAAGCTTCCACACACATAACAAGCATTATTAAACATCTCAAAATTGCTTCCTAGTTTTTGGGACATCATATTGTTCTAATTTCTTTGATTGCCACTTGGACTGTGAGTGTTTTGCCTATGTTGCTCAACTTGTTTAACAGTTTTCCTAGCAATTTTTTCTTGTTGTTTAGATTTGACAAACTCTTTCTTAACAATATTAGGCCTAACTGTTTTCTTTTCAGTTTTAGGCTGAGACACATCCTCTTCCTCATCATCTGACACCCATTCTTCAATACTTGGGGCATCATCATACTTCCTAACTACCTTAGGCTCTTCTTTACTAGACATAACTTTACTGTTCTCAACTACAGGCTTATTAACAAACTCATCTAAACCAGAAAAGGACAAGTCAGGTGTTGGAGGCATGAAATTTCTTTTGTAAGGAGGTGGAACTGCATTATAATTTTCATAGCCTAAACCTTTCTTGCAATTGTCAACTATCTGACACTCTATGAGCTTGTTTAAACTTTTAGATGCATGTTTAAATTTATCTACATTAAGTGAATGCCGTCTTTTTCTTTTTGAACTATTTCAGGCTTCTTCCCAAGCTCTCTAATAGTTATTTCTCCTATATGAATTTCAAATTTTAAGCCATTAATATCTTGTAAATAAATAGGCTCATTTGCTTTATAGACTTTAAGTTTTTCTTCCACTGACTCTAAACCTGTCTTATAACCTAGAACCATTAACTCAGATTTCTTTAAATATTTTAATAGTTGATCATTTAGAGATTTAAGACGTTCAACAGTTTCCAAACAAGATTTTGAACAAATAGAATCTTTGGATACCTCTGAGTCAGATGAGAAAGCCATGAGTACATAATTAGGCCCTTCCTCTGCCTGATCACTCCAGTCATATCCACCAAGACCATCACATGACACCAAAGCTGTGGAAGTAGATGTTTCCACAGGCACACTCCTTCTTGAGCTTTCCTTATTCTTGTTGTCTTGATTTCTTGGAGCTCTGCACTTCCTAGCAAAATGTCCCCTCTTGCACAGAGACAAATTAAGAATTGAATGTCAGGTCTGCTTCCAGTTAGATACATTAGTGATCCAATCATACCTCTATACTGAGTCTCATTTACAGCTTTGCCACTGAGATCAGGTCCTAAGTTGTTAGGGGGTACCATTGGAGTTTTCATTGATGAACCATTTATGTCATACTTTTTCAGCAGATCCTTGACATGTTTTTCTTGGTTGATTGAAATGCCTCTTTCCGATTGTTTAATCTGAAATCCAAGGAAATAGGTAAGGACATCCATCATACTCATTTCATATCTTTGAGTCATCACTTTATCAAACTGTTTGCACACCTTTGTGCTGGTGGACTCAAGGATAATATTATCAACATGAATTTGTACCAAAATCACATTTGTTTGAGTTTTGTAGATAAACAGAGTGTTATCTATCATACCTCTTACAAAATTATGTTCAGTGAGATAGGTTGAGAGAGTTTCATACCATGCTTTTGAAACTTGTCTAAGTCCATAAAGGACTTTATCTAATTTTACAGACATGGCTGAGGAATACACTCTATCTCAAAACTTGGAGGTTGTTTGACATAAACTTCTTCTTTTAGTTTATCATTGAGGAATGTACTATTGACATCATTTGATAAAATATGAAGTTATGTATGTGGCAAGGGCAAGAAAGATCTTGATTGCTTCAAGTCTTACAACTGGAGTAGGATTTTATCATGATTTATGCCCTCATGCAATTGATGATTAAATCAAGCATTATTGCCTTATGATTACAATGCCAAGTTCCTCTTTTATTAAAAAGAATTGGAATTGTATCATATGCTAAAGTGTCTTCCATTGGAGAGAATAAAAGTTCAGAGATCTGAACATCTTTAGTTTTGTGAGGTTATTAATGAATTGGTTTTCATTGGTGTGTTTTTTGTTCAAACTGATCATCATTAATGAGTTTATCAGTTTGAAACAAATGATCAATTTTGATCATTTTGATCAATTTGATTATCTTGACCATTTTGGTCAGGTGAGACTTCTGCTTTAATAACAGTTGATTTCTTTAT
>BQNB010019181.1:8706-67182 GCA_026074375.1 Tanacetum coccineum
TAGGGTTAATTTTAAAGATTTTAGGTTTTTCCCCCTTTGTTCGGGGCCCGTGCTCTCGTTTTTTAGCTTAATTTCGTAATTTTTAGGATTTTCTTAAACGTTTTTATTTGTTATTGTTTGATTTGACTTTTCCACCCTCTCAATTCAATTCTCTCCTTCAAACTCAGTTCTCCGACTGTATCGATTCTCCAGTCCAGCCTCGTTGGGGATAAACGACCCGGGAACACTCTATACTACTTCTCGGTTTTATTGACTTTGTTTCCAGACTATTCTTACTATATATATTCTATACTTTATTATATATTATATATATTTTAAGGTGTAGTTTGGAATCGATCAGGTAGTCACATCAATACTCATACTCATTTGTAAATAAAACATAGCAAATCAAACATTTTCACAGGATAAAAAGAACTACCCGTAATATACAAGAAAAATGAGGTATGAGTACAATGCAATGTATTTGATCCATTGTATTACAAAGTGATGATTTTAAACTTTTTTTTGGCATTTACACAGATGGACTATGAGACAATATGATTACTAGCGAAGCCAAAAACGAGTTAACACACGAAGTGAAAATGACTGCCAATGAAGAAATCAAGATAAATTTTAAGTCTACACCATTTTGATATCACTTTAAACATCTTTTGAATAGCAAGTCGGGAACAATGTGGACATGGGTATTCATGCTTTGCTTGGTTTCACCTATAAAAAAAAGAATCGTATACTCATATTCATAAGAAGGCCTAATATAGTTTTAATTTCTTTGAACATCGGTATGATCACACACGTAAAACTTGGTATCTATTCGTTTCTTGATGGGGTGGTCATATTTTACTATAGCTTCATGTCTCACTCATTACCCATATATACTAAAAGCTGATATAACTGGTTTTATTTGAATCAAATATCTAAGAAAACAAAAAGGGAAGCAAACTTAGCAACATGGAACTTCAATGCAGTTATAGGCATTGATGGTCTTGAGGGTTTGGTTGATGAGATTTCCTCTTCGACTGGATTATTAACAAAATTCTAAGGTTTATATAAAATAGATTAGTAATGTATGCATTAGTTACACCTAAATCAAATTTAACTTATATACGTTTCTCATTGGTTCGCTATTTGTATTCATATGTAGGAAAGGAATGCGGAGGATGTTTTCTCAATGGCCAATATCAAGTGGAGGAAGATAATCAAATTTTCATATGTATATATATATTACACACACGATACAAGTTTTTCAATATACTTAGTAAATTATTGTAACGCTGAACCCGCGCAACACACGGGTATTGCACTTGATATTTCTGTTGATAGATGATAAATGTGTTTAAAGATTCAATATTAGGTTGTCATAAAGAAAACTAATTGATTTTTTACGCATGACCCGTGCAACGCACGGGTATTACACTAGTTCTTTATAGTGCAGACCAAAACAAACTAATTAAATCAATATTTTATGGATTAGGATCCTTTAAAGTTCAAACAAATAGACTGTTAGAGGTAAAGTTTCTCTCACAAAAGGTAATATCAGAGAGCCCCACTGAGGAACATCGGTTTTCTTTTTCTATTTATGAGGGAACATTTTACACTAAAGTCTTCATTTGAACTTTAAGGATCCAATCTATATTTTATACAGCACACACGGACAAAAGAAACTCGTTTTGTGTTCCAATTTTTAACTTATTGTACAACTTCTTACATGTAACTTAACACGCACTCATAATGTACCATGCATCTCACGTTTACATGTTTGGAATAAATAAACAATAAAACATGAACAATTAATCGATTACCAAGAATTAATTAGATTTTTATATATATATATATATATATATATATATATATATATGATTCGATCACCCTACAACCTGGTTATTAGTGCGGAATAAATCCGATCTTGAAGACAAATACACCCTAGCAGATTATGTATGACAGAAAAAGAAAAGATGCACAAAAATATAACCCTCAATATTATACGTTTATTGAGTAAGAAAATAATAAAGTACAACCCCCCCCCCCTCACTCCCCCACCTCCTTTTATAAAGATGAGGGGAGAGGATGAGCATTGAAAGAATAAAGTATACAACCCCTCCTCACTCACCTTCTTTTATAGAGATGAGGGGGAGGATGGGCTTGGGACGTAGAGAAACCCAACAACCCTAATATTGCTATAATTAGAGCTAAATTTACACTAAATCCCCTAACCTATTGACTAAAGTGAATACTATATCTAACAATTTTCACCTTAATATCACTATTAGTCAATACCGATACGCATCAACTTTGACCTGTGCTGGAACCTCGGACCGGGAACAACCTTTTACCAAGGCACCAGTAGCAATACCTGCTACTAACCTTAGCTCATATCCTGACTCTGTCAAGAGTCCCTTTAGCCATATTTTCTTCTTCCAAGCCTCAGTAAACGTCATATATCCCGCTTTAATTGTTGACAAAGCCTCCATGTGCTGCAAATTAGCATTCAAGCTTCTTGCACATCCCAGTATCATCAACCCGTACCTTGTGATTGATCTACTCATGACAGTGATCGATCTTCCCATGGCGTAGTCAAAATCCACAAAAACCTGTATGTTTTTCTGTAATCCATGATCAAACTTATCCAACATACCCACATCTGCAGATGTTATGTCAAGTCTCGTGCAGACCACCTGATACTTCTGGCTTCCAACCGCATATATATATGACCTCTTACCATTCTTTTCTACATCACAGCCCCCTGATAGACTATCCTTTAACAACAGTGTGGAGTGCCCCTTCAACAAAGTTTGTACCAACTTTTTGTTGTGAATCCTGGACTGTGACACCCTTAGAGTATTACCACTCTAATCCCTGATGATCTCCAAACCAAGTATATTTCCCTTTGCTTTAACCAGCAAACCCTTGGTAACCCAGATCTCAGCCTTGCATCCGCAATAAAAAACCATACCATCTATATAGAGAAATAGATGTATGAACATACCTGGTGCATACTCCAGTAATAGTTGTGGCTGTCGTCATTGCTTTTTCTACAACCGTTGCTGAGCACGTACACATCTAACCGAACATCCATATCTTCTTTTAATCTAGCCTTCCACTTGGAAATCACCTCACAAGCAACTGTATCATTGAAAGTCAATGACTCATATGCATAAATCTTCTCTACTGCAGCAACTGCAAAAGCAACCTCAATACTGTCTTCTCTATACCCGAATAGTTCACATGCTAAGTGTTGCTCCCTATCACGTGCTAACTGATAGTCCATCAAATCTTGAGTTTGTACTTATTGTAAACCATCTCCTTGATCAACATTCTCCTAAGGTTCCACCTCAATTTTATGATCCCCTAGCGGTTCCACCTCAAACTCAAATCCATGCAACACCTGCATTGAACCCGTACCTACACCAGAACCAATATTTTTTTTTGTATTCTCCACTCTCATTGAAACCCATATTCCTGTAAAGCACTACGTTTGAAGTAACTTCATCTAACCTCCAAAGATTATTACCCACTATACTTTTGTGGTATCCTAGGAATATGCACTTGACCTTAACCGGTTCAAGCATCACTTGCTTAATACTAGAAAGCCAACCAAAAACCCCTAACATATCTATAGGCTTTTTGAATCCAATCACTGATGATGGTGACCTATTCACTAGATATGTAGACCTGGTTATATCCTATGTCCAAAAAACCTTGGACAGACCAGACTAAATCAGAAAACAACGTACCTTATCAAAGAGTGTCACATTTGTCTCATCAACCAACCCATTCTGCTGTTGTATCCCTGCAACACCCAAATGTTTGGCGACCCCAATCTTCATACATTGTTGTGTAGACCTCTGATTACAAGAATCAAGAATATTACCCATCTTGATCTTCCACCCAGTCTCATATTCTTTTTCCTGCTCCTTTACCAAGCAGTTCGTGCTTGTCTTTTCTTCAGGTTGCTTGTCCTCTAACTGTCTTTGAGCCACTACAGTATCATCATTACTAACCTAAAAAACCTCAGCTTTACGATCCCCTTGAGCTCCTTGCAGTTCCACCTCAAACCAAACACGTTTTTCATCATGTACTCCATGGACTCCTGTTTTAACACCAGGACCAAGTTGTTTGAACCCAACTTGTTTTGAACCTCCATGCTTTTGTACAATATTCCCATCGAGCTTTTTGATGTTTAACCTAGTATTTATACCAGCCATTCTTTTAACCCTTTGCTAACCGTTTAACCATTTGTGAATTTACCTACACAAAATACGATCTAGCAAAGTAACTTGTTTGTAAAAACCCTTGCTTTATCGACATAACCCTAAGAATACACCTTCTTAGAAATCAATCAAACCAAGAAACCCTTCAAAAAAACAAAACCCTTTCTTACTCAAATATCGATTGAACCGTGGGCATAAAACCGTCCAACAAATTGACAACCCTTGAATTAAGAAAGTACCCGACGCTTTTTGAAGTAACCCTTGTCGTACTTTATTTTTGCAAAACAATTTCTTGTAACCTAAGAAATCGCGCAACCTCGACAAGTCTTAAACTTTCTTTTCTATCCCTTTGTTGATCGATTTTAAACCTTGTAACAAACCTTACAAAAAATCGATAAACCCCAACAAAGTCTCCTTGTGCAAACCCTTCAAAGTAATATCTTTTGTTTAAATAATAATACCTGATATTTTAAACCTTGGACCTTTTCCCTCCAAGAATAAATAACAATTAATTAAACACCCCTTGAAGTTGCTACCTTGTTTTTCAAAAAACAAAACAAGAACCTGATGCGTTGTTTCTTCTTCCTCTCTGAACGTCGACAAGAAAACCGAAACGCACCCGATCTTTGTTGAGCTTCGATAGCCGAAAAATCCAACAACCCTTAAGCTTTCCTTAATCTGAGTTGGTAACCTCAACAGCTCGAAAACTTAAGAACCTTCGAAGTGTTGTTCGTCACATGAACCTCGACGAACTGGACTTCAAAGAACCCTTCTAAGTCGACTCCTTCTGCTCTTGTTACTGTCTAAAAGCAGAAACAGTAAGCTTCTTGTTCTTCTTGTTGATCGTTGGAAACCAGAAACAGAATCGCTTCTTCTTCAACGAAAACACGAACAACCGAACCCTTCGATATTGATCCTAGACTTCCAAGAACCCTCGACCAAGCTCTTGATACCACTTGTAGGATTCGATCACCCTACAACCTGGTTACTAGTGCGGAATAAATCCGATCTTAAAGACGAACACACCCCAACAGATTATGTATGACAGAAAAAGAAAAGATGCACAAGAATATAACCGTCAATATTATACGTTTATTAAGTAAGGAAAGAATAAAGTACAAAACCCCTCCCCCTTCACCTCCTTTTATAGAGATGAGGGGAGAGGATGAGCTTGGGAAGAATAAAGTATACAACCCCTCCCCCTCACCTCCTTTTATAGAGATGATGGGAGGATGGGCTTAGGACGTAGAGAAACCCAACAACCCTAATATGGCTATAATTAGAGCTAAATTTACACTAAACCCCCTAGACTATTGACTAAAGTGAACACTATATCTAACATATAATTATAAAATTTTGAAACACACACTCATAATGTACCATGCATCTCACTTCCTCACTATAAGACAAAAAAGAGAGTGTCCTACGCTAGTCGATCCTTTTATAGGTGTGCCGGTCCCCAATATATCCAGGACCGACAAGTAATTAAGGGACCGACCATCTTTTCAGACGCTCCCCCTATTGCGTATAAGTAGTGGACTGTTCCTAAACATTTTCACACCTTTTACACACATTTTCTTCTGCTCTAAATCTCCTTTTCTAAATCTATATCTTTCCTTGATCTTTAACTTGTTTAATCCTATTTAACAAGTGATCCAACCTTATTTCATCAAGTACAAGAGAAGAACACATGTTATCATTAGGATACGATGTGTTACATTTAAGTGAGTCTTTACGTAACATTGGTTGCGATCTTATTGTAGATCTGATCTATTTGTATCTTGTGTAGTTGTGTAGATCCGACTGGTGTGTTAGCTCGGAATTGTTGTGTGAGGGTCGGTTAGTATTTAGTCCATAAAATACATTAATATAGTGGTAGATTGGTTCTAGTTAAGATTAGAACTCGACATCTAGCTTTGTGTCAAAAATTGGTAAAAGCGATGTGTACGGTTTTCTCCGCTTGAAGGGAGCTTGTTGACATACTAAACTCTCGAGTTGGATACTCGAGGAGTGGAGTAGGGCAAAAAAGAGCCTCGTAGCCGAACCACTATAAATCATCGTCTTGTGGTATGACTGTGCTATTTCTTTATTATCCTTTCTCGTATTTATTGTTTATATTGTGTTTACATTTATTGAGTTTATTTATATTGTGTTCATATATATTGTTGTTTGATGCACATAAACACGAATCTAAAGGTTTTGAAACGATGTTTTTAAAACGTAAATTAACGATGAAACTATTCACCCCCCCCCTTCTTAGGTTTACACATCTTCTGTATGGGGATTATTTGGTAATTCACTTGTCAAAATGGTATTTCGATCACCACATGCTGTTTGCTGAATGGCCACACAGTCATATATTTATGTGACTAAATGTACCATAATAAAATAAAAGATCCACACTGACGCATTTTGGTTGTGACCATTTCGGGAATTTCATTGTACTATTTGAATATTTATGTGACTAGAGGTAAACATGGTAATTGTTTGTTGATTTTTTTGTCATTATAATTTAGAACGTGTGACAGATACAATAAGTTTGAAAATTTGTCACACTATATATATACATATGTGACAATATATGTCACTCAAATTTTGAACAGTCTTTGAACCAAAAATCATATATGGTACATGAAGTAATTTTGTATGTGATAAATATATAGTCAAGTTTGTCACGCATTATTTTAAAAAAGCGCTATTTTTTTCATGAGTATATAGACCTTTGAATTTGAAATGCCTGTGTGACAAATGTGTGACAACTGAAAAGTAAGTTTAAAGCATTAGTCACGATATACATTTAAAAGTGACAAATATATGTCACACACTTGAACAGTGTGACCAAATGTCATATATGGTCACACTAAACCATAGACATACATGATTAAGTGTAACCAAAATTCGATACATATTGTCACGTAAGTTAATATGTGTGTCTAAAGTTTAGTGTGTGTTTGCTTGCCAAAACCTAATGTGTATAGTCACATTTAATTGTAGCATGATCATGTGACTATAGGCTTTACAATAGTCACAAATGTGTATCTAAATTATGTTTATGGCCACATTATAAAGGTATTATATGTGACCAATACATTCGAAATAGTCACATTGTGAAATATTCATGTGACTATTATTTATAGCAAAATGTGAACTCAGTTATCATTAACCTTGATATTAGTCACATTGAGTGTTTGTGTGACTAAATTCAAGATGTTATATATGGTCACATGAAGTATTTATTTAGGTGTCTAAATCATAGAGTCATATTTTGTCACACATTATTTAAGTGTAGTCACAATTCGATACATATGGTCACGTAACTTAATATGTGTAGGATTAGGAGTAGTGTAAACTAGTGTAGAAGTAGTGTAGTTTTAAGTCATAATATAAGTTAGCTTATTTCTAGCTTATTGTACTTTTCTTATAAACTTTGTACTCGTTTAAAGTCTTTAATACAAGCTCATTTTTATTCATAAACTGTCTTTAGTTACCTGTTTTTCCTTTTATGCAAATTTTGGCAAATTAAGTTAATAAGCTTATAAGTTGTGCCTATAAGCTACAATTCTTTCTTATAAGTTTTATAGCTCAAATAAGCTTACCTGAGCTTATTTGAGCTTGGTATTTTAGTGTGCAAAGCATTTGGTTAAGGGTTCCTGTTTTGAGCTCTCTTGGATGATAAGCCAATCCTGGATGGGCTTATGGGTTTGATTCAGCTTATTAGATAAGCTGAGGGTGTTTTAGAGCTTTTTTTAGGTCAGTCATTAATGATTGGAAGCAGGTACCACTTTAATTTCTTTTAATTGCTCTTAAATATGTTTTGCTTATTTCTAAACTGCTTATTTGATATAGCTTATTTCTAGTGCTTAATTGTTGTTTATTTGTGCTTATTTTCCTTTCATATGCATAGTACTACATCTGTTTTTGCTTATTTAGAATTTTTAAGATCTGTTTTAAGCTTAAAGTAGATTTCTAAGTGTTAAAAGGGTGTTTGGCACAAGCAGTAGTAATTAAGTTAAAACTGCTTGTGTAAGCAGTTAATACTGCTAGCTTAATTTTAGTAATTTTTGCTTGTTCAATCTTAATACTTATAGCACTTAATCTGTTTTAGCTCATTGAACTAATTTAAGGTCTTTTATCAGCTTAAAAGTGAATTTTCATATCTCAAAGGAGTGTTTGGCACAAGCTGATTTCTTGAGCTTATTGGCTTAATAAGCTTTTGAGTTTTTCTTTTCATGATTTAGTTAGTCTTAGTTAGAATTAATCTTCATCTGTTTTTAGTTTTTATGTTGTCAAAATGCTTTTTGAGTCATAAAAATGCACTAGTTTTCATATCTGTTATATGCATGTTGTTTTTAAGTCCATATGTGCAGTTGAATTGCAGCTTTAGTTTTTGTTGGTTTTAATTGATTTCAGTTTATTTCAGTTCCTTAGAGTCATAAGCCAATCTGTTTTAGCTTATTTGTGTCTTAGTAGCTTATTTGAGTCCTTAAATTTGGTTTAAAAAAGCTGTTTAGTTAAAAGGTTTTTAAGTCCTTTTTTAGTTTTTGATAAGCTTTTTCATAGCTTATTCATAAGTTTCAACATTAGTTCCTTTTTATAAAAGTGCTTAATTTAGCTTATTCTTTAACTGTTTTAAAAAGAAAATTAAAAAAAATATGTTTTTACAAAAAAGGTTACAGGGTCGAACCTGTGGCCTCCCCCTTCACACACATGCACACTTAACACACCACACATAACCAACTGCCCCGTAGGTCTTATCCGTTATCCTTTGTTTTCATTTAGTATTTATACACGTTTAGGTTTTGTGCTTATTTGCTTATTTTATTTTTCACAACTTATTGGTTGTTGCTTATTTGGTTATTTTTTCGTGTAAACCTTTTTTATAGTTTAAAGTATTTTCTGTAATTTTCTTAAATTTTTATATTAACGTTAAGTATTTTTAATTAATTTTTAATTTAAAATAGTTATAAAAATTAATTTAATTAGTTTAAAAAGTTAAAAAAAATATTTTTTTGTTTTTAAAAATTAGATTTATACATTTTAGTTTAAGAAATTTGCATTTTGAGTTTTGAGAGTTTTATTTTGTCTTAATTGGTACATTAGTTTGTGTTAAATCGTTAATTGTCGTTAGGATTTTTAAGTAGCCTTTATTTTTAGCGTGTCTTTATTTCCCTTTTCGTTATAGATTTAGAAACCAAAAACCAAAAATATTGATTATTCAAGCATCAAATACGAACCTAAACGACTTTTAATATGATCCTTTATATGTGAATCTTTTTAAGCTAATTTATAGAACACTTTTTTAGTATGGTCTCATTATGATATAACATAATAGGACATTTCTTCTATTTGGTCTTATTAGATTATAATTTAATATGACATTTAGTATACGGGTCCTATCAGATCTAATATGACTTGTGACAATAATGGGTTGAAATTTTAGATTCAACTTTAAGATGAAAGTTTTAGATATGTTTCTCCCGGTTTCGTGGCTTCTTGAATCATCAAAAGCGCAGTTCGTATGAAGAAATTATGACCAAAAAAGGTGTAACTATGTCAGCATATAACATGTTATCATTAATTGAGTAAAAATAGTGATCCCGAAATATTTAACCGTCGGATCGTCCTAAAATTGATACCAATACATATAAACACATAGATCTTGAATTTGACCGTTGGAATTTGTAATCACATGTGTCTTTTTCGAGAAAAGTTTGCTTGTCCAATTATAAACAACATTTTCTATACTGAATTCTTAGTTGACTTGACTTGTGACAGTAATGGGTTGAAATTTTAGATTCAACTCTAAGATGAAAGTTTTAGATATCTCTCTCCCGGTTTCGTGGTTTCTTGAAGTATTTGTTTGTGTTTCTAAAATTTTTGTGAAGGGATTATGTCCAAAACAATGTAACTATGTCAGAATATAAAGTGTTATCATTAATTAAGGGAAAATAGTGATCCCGAGATATTTAACCATCAGATCGTCCTCAAATTTGTACCAAATCATCTCATGTGTGAATACAATGTGTGTATACTACTCCCTAGTCACTCTACTTAATCTATCACGTTGCACTCCTTTTCATGTACAACGATACCATCTCGACTTATCCGTTGAACATCTCATGTATAACGATACCATCCCGATTCATCCGTTGAACATCTCATGTACACCGATACCATCTCGACTCATCCGGTTGAACATCTCATGTAACCGCTCACTTCGGGTACCCGCATGCCCGGTTACCGACTAGTATGGTTTGCTTTCGGGTAGTAAAATTAATTACCCTCCCCACGATGCATAATTATTCCAACTAATCAAACTGAACAGCCCCATAAACACCATACGATAAATTTCGGTTTTGAGCAATCCGGTCTGATTCGATCTCGGTATAGACATCGGTCTCGAACCGGACCAGAGTGAACCTATTAAAATTAAAATTTTATTTATATGTTTTTTTAAAATAATTTATAAAAAATAAAAAATAAAAATAAAAGTAAATTTTTAAAAAATAATTATACAAATCTCTATTCAACTCATATTGACTCATCCGTTTAATATCTCATGTATAACGATACCATCTCGACTCATCCCTTTAACATCTCATGTATAACGATATCACCTCGACTCATCTGTTTAACATGTCTTGTATAACGATACCATCTCGACTCATCCGTTTAACGTCTCATGTATAACGATACCATCTCGACTCATCCGTTTAACGTCTCATGTATAACGATACCATCTCGACTCATCCGTTTAACATCTTAAGTAGAACAATACCATCTGACTCCTCGTTTCACATAGCGTGATACGATACATACGATTATGTTTAACACTCATGTACAGATACAATATCGACTCATCCATTCCACATCTATGTATAAGATATCATATCGACTCATCGTTTAACATACTCATGTATAACGATATATATAACACAACGTTTACATCTATGTATAACGATACCATCTCGACTTATCTTTTTCAACCATCTCATGTCTAAAACAATATCTATTCGTCTAATCCGTTTAACATGACTGAAATAATCCCTTTGTCTAAGTTCTGTATCATTTGTCTCTATTCTTAATCAACTGAAACGCCTAACGAGTAATTTTTTTTAAACGGGAAAAGTTATTGAACCTTGACTGATTTCATGAACCAACCAAGGAATCCGGCCCGGACAATCGAACCGGACCGAACTTTACAAACCCGGGCTCTATTCCTTTCCCACCTCGAAGACATCAAGACTTCAAAGACGTAGGGTGAAAGCAAAAAAATTGATGAAAAAAGGCGCCTTGTTTCTTCTCCCAAAATTTCATTATAAAAAAAACCCAAAACTTTTCCCCCCGTATACTTTCACAAACCCTGACCCTCTCTAACCTTCACTTCACAGCCGCTTACAAACTTATCCACTGTCACACATCACAAACTATCGCTTACCACGGGCCACCGTATAAGCGAATTCATCCACGCAACCAAACCAACAAGAGATAATTGATTAAGAGGTATAAAATTACTACAATTCATGTCGTTGTTCAATTAACATTCTTAATATCTCATAAATGTTATTCTTAAATTTGAATCACAAATAAGTTTTGTTTTTATACCCTTTTTTATTGTTTCTTGTTGATCAATTTAGTGTTTTTGTTGAAATTTGTTGATGTGTTGTTCAATTTATTGTTTTTTGTTGGAGTTTATTGTCGACATTTATTGTCGCTTTATAATAGGGGTTTGAGACCGGAATTGCCTATCCTAAATGAGGGTTTTTGTGTGTCCAAGAGTTTCAGGCCTGATTTTGCTATGATAAAGGAGGGTTTTTGTGTGTCTTATTTTGCTGTCGTGAATGGGTTATTCGGTAAAGATTTTTGCTCTCACGAACCTAAGAGCTTGTACTTGACTACTTGTACATATTAGTGTAAGATTGTTAGTGGTTCTTTATAGCGATGAAGTGATCTATAAGCATTCTTCCTTTGAGTGGGGCTTTTGGGAAACCGTACGTTTTAAGAATAAGTTACCAAACACTCCGGATGGCATAGCTAACGTCCTAAACTAGTATCATTATGATATTGATGGTGCTTTCTTAAAACACTTAGCTTCTTAAGCATAAGTTACCAAACACATCCTCAGGCATAAGCTAACATGTCCTAAACAAGTACTCATTATGTTATTGTTGGGATTTTTGGTTTTTTATTTAAGGTGATTTCTATTACTTAACCATAGAGTTTTTGAATGTTGAACAGATAAGAGAGTGTTTCCCAATTTCTACATTCTTGGATGGTACTCAACTGGAGCTGATGCAGAAGAGTCAGATATGCAAATTCACAAAAGTGTAAGTATTTTTGTTAATGGCTAAATTGCGTAGTGTGTGAAAAATAACATGATATCTTCAGTCATTTAAGCTTTTGAGCATGTTCTTGTTATATGTATTTATCTGTAATACGTCATGGAAAATTATTTTTGGTACTTGAGTACTGCATTAACATGCCACTTATGTATTCGGCAGTGGGGAGTTTTGTTTGTTAAACTAGTATCTGGTTTGTCAAATTGTCTAACGATCATTGTTATTTGTAGTAGTTGATGGATATCAATGAAAGCCCTGTGTATCTTCTGCTGAATCCGCTGATCAATCATGCACAAAAGGATCTCAGTTAACTATTTATGATAATAAGTGGTATGTTTACTTTCATTCTACTTTCTATGTGTCATGTTTGAGTATTCTTTGAGTCTGTTATGCTGATACTATTGGTTTTTATCGTTACGATAATGATCTTGTTTAAGTGGTTATATATAAGTCTGTTTATAGACCATGTATACCAAATATGCTATTATGTAATAACAAGTTTTATTCTATTCGTATCTAGTCTGTGCTGGCTATTATTTATGTCATATGGTTTCGCTTAAAAGTTGCAGAGGGTGGTAGTTATATAATTGACCTGTGAAGCAAGAATGACTATGTTTATTTTAGTAGCTGAATGTTCCTACGCCTAAGCAGCTCTACGAATGAATTAGCTATATTAGGCACATATTGGGCATGAAAACACTTGAACGTATTGAGGATTCAGCTAGAATATGTCATGGATTCAGCTAATATGTCTAGCACATGTTTAACATTTAACGGAAACTTTTAGACCCAGTTACTCTACGTCTAACGTCGTATGGCTTTGCTTTGCTTTGCCTATAGGGTGGTTATAAGTATGTGGACCATCAGGGTCATTTCATGTGGTACATCTATGAATACATGTTATCTTGAGTTTTGACCTGTGTTCTCTCGCTTTCCATCCCCTAAAGTGTACAGTTATGTGCATAATACTAACGGGTCTAATACAATCTTAACGAATCAGGTTAATGGGTCGTAGACAGCCAAGAGCCGTAACATGTGTAACTGGTGCAATGTGGCCATGGATCTAAAAGAGAAGTTCTTATCTTTAGAGATTTGTCATGTTAAAAGGGTACACATTTCCAATGCTATAACTTGCGACCATGTTTACTCCTAATTAAATAGATTATTTTTCAGGATATGCAAATCACTTTTTTTCTCTCTAACTTTTGGATTTCCTTTACTTTGTATATTCTTGAAGGAGTATGACAAAGAAGCTGATAATCAAGCTAACAAGGCTGAGATCTCGATGTAAGAATGACTCAAAAACCTTTAAATTATCTTAATTGACTGCCATATGTTCTGTCTAACGATCTTGTGCGGTGAGAAGGACAAGGTACTCAGCCTTGAGCTTAGCTGGAATCGTTCCCTACCTGAGTGGAGAGCTCCTGGTAATTAAGAATCCCGAATAATTTAATATTAGTGTCGTTTTATTTCATAAAAAATGGCTAAAGTAATGACGTTTACAGACAGATAGAATAGATGTTCGCTTAAAAGCATGGTGGGAGATTCTTTTTTATTCAAGGAAGTAGCATCCCTGACACATTTCAGGCCAAATCTTTTGAATTTCTCTAAGAGATTGATGACAAAGTTGTCGAGGTTCGAATGTCGGTTTGAAACATGTTACGCTTTGTTTGTTGTCTGATTCTTTTCAGATCAAGAAGCTCCTTAGTCCTGATCGGTAATACTCAATTATGTTACATTATCTCTCAATTCATTATTTAGTTGAATTGTTACTTTTCAATTCTAATTCAATTTGGGTGAACATGTTAGGTACCTTATGTGATCGGCTGTTGGATTATGATGAAAGCATACGCCAAAAAGTAGTTGCAGTACTTTCAGACCTAGCATGTCATGAGTTAACTCACCTAGCTAATTACACATTTAATCACTTATATTATGATCTTGATCATGAAATCTATCGTTAGTATAAGCAGACACTAATGGTTAACTCACCTAGCTGATTACACATTTAATCACTTATATTTTTTTCTATGCCATATTTTGATGGTGTTTATTGGTTAGGGGTTGCGGAAACTGTAAAGTAAGAAACTTGAGGAGAAAGAAAACTCGGGAAATTTGTAGATAAGGTCACTCTTTATTTAATTCGATGTGTGACTAAATATTACAAAATGCCACACAAACTAAAAATTCATGTGACCATTGGATCAACAATAGTCACACAAAATACTCATTCACTTAACTTTAAACAATATATGGTTATACTTATTAACACTTTTGATCACTTTTGGTCAACTTGTATGTGACTAAATAACAAAAAAACAAGCTTTGTGTGACTAAATGTTACAAATCGCCACACACACTTAAAAATCATGTGACCATTGAATGAACAATAGTCACACAAAATACACATTCACTGGACTTTAAACAATATATGGTCACACTTATTAACACTTTTGGCCACTTTTGGTTAACTTATATGTGACTAAATTAAAAAAAAACATGCTTTGTGTGACTTAATATTATAAAAAGCCACACAAACTTAAAATTCATGTGACCATTGGATGAACAATAGTCACACAAAATTCACATTCACTAGACATTAAACAACATATGGTCACACTTATTAACACTTTTGGCCACTTTTGGTTAACTTGTATGTGACTAAATCTCAAAAAAACCATGATTGGTGTGACTAAATATTACAAAAGGCCACACAAACATAAAATTCATGTGACCAATAGATGAACAATAGTCACATAAAATAAACATTTACTTGATTTTAAAAAGCATATGGTCACAGTTATTAACACTTTTGGCCACTTCTGGTTAACTTGTATGTGACTAAAAAACAAAAAAAAAGCTTTGTGTGACTAAATGTTACAAATTGCCACACACACTTAAAAATCATGTGACCATTAAATGAACAATAGTCATACAAAATACACATTCACTTGACTTTAAACAACATATGGTCACACTTATTAACAGTTTTGGCCACTTTTGGTTTACTTGTATGTGACTAAATAACAAAAAAACATGCTTTGTGTGACTAAATATTACAAAATACCACACAAACTTAAAATTCATGTGACTATTGGATGAACAATAGTCACACAAAATACACATTCACTTGACATTAAACAACATATGATCACACTTATTAACACTTTTGGCCACTTTCGGTTAACTTGTATGTGACTAAATCCCAAAATAACCATGCTTTGTGTGACTAAATATTACAAAAGGCCACACAAACATAAAATTCATGTGACCATTGGATGAACAATAGTCACATAAAATACACATTTACTTGATTTTAAAAAGCATATTGTCACACTTATTAACACTTTTGGCCACTCTTGGTTAACTTGTATGTGACTAAATAACAAAAAAAACAAGCTTTGTGTGACTAAATGCTACAAATTGCCACACACACTTAAAAATCATGTGACCATTGAATGAACAATAGTCACACAGAATACACATTCACTTGACTTTAAACAACATATGGCACACTTATTAACACTTTTTGCCACTTTTGGTTAACTTGTATGTGACTAAATTAAAAAAAACATGATTTGTGTGACTAAATATTACAAAATGCCACACAAACTTAAAATTCATGTGACCATTGGATGAACAATAGTCACACAAAATACACATTCACTTGACTTTAAACAACATATGGTCACACATATTAACACTTTTGGCCACTTTTGGTTAACTTGTATGTGACTAAATTAAAAAAACATGATTTGTGTGACTAAATATTACAAAACGCCACACAAACTTAAAATTCATATAACCATTGAATGAACAATAGTCACACAAAATAAACATTCACTTGACTTTAAACAACATATGGTCACACTTATTAACACTTTTGGCCACTTTTGATTAATTTGTATGTGACTAAATCCCAAAAAATGCTTTGTGTGACTAAATATTACAAAAGGCCACACAAACATAAAATTCATGTGACCATTGGATGAACAATAGTCACATAAAATACACATTTACTTTATTTTAAAATGCATATGGTCACACTTATTAACACTTTTGGCCACTTTTTTTTAAAATTATATGTGACTAGCTCAAAAAAAACAACACTGTGGAAATCATAGAGGGGGGTGAATACGTTTCCATTAAAAATCTTAAAATGTTTCGTATCAAATTAAATACACAATTCCTATAAATAAATCATCTCAAAATGTCACATATATTATATTTATGTGGGCCAACAGGTGACGAACCATAGTTACTTTAAAACATTGTGTGACTATAAATAGTGTTTACGGTCACTACTAAAACTTTTGAAAATTTTTAATCAACAAAAACTTGTGGTAATTTGGTCAACACTTCGGGTTATGGTCACTGTTTGCAATGACAAAGGCAAAATCAACATGTCACGTAGGAGACCTTCGGTGGCACGACCTTTAGTGACAAACAACAAAAAAACATGTGTGACTAAATGCATATTGTCACACATTTTTGGAGTGACCAATACCACTTTTTGTACCAGTGCTAGCTTATCTGTATCTTCAGGTTTTGGTGATCAATTCCTTAAACTTTTTTCTAATTCTTCCTTAGTTAGTATTGTTAAGGATTCTGCAGATGCAGATGTTAGTTCTTTGCTGGATATTCCCATCCAACACGAAACTCCCCAGACATAGTCTCCATCAGTATAGAAGATTCCTGTATTAGTGATTCCAGAGATAACCAATCTTCCACCTATACCAGAAATTGTAACTAAAACTCTAGTTTCAACTGTTGTCCCCTCACCTCAAGTGACACCTATCATCTCAACCGTGCAACAAAGACCAACACCAATCCCAACACCACCAATCACAATTGATACTACAACCATCATCACTGCTGTTCATGAATCTAATGCATTCTTTGCTGTTGAACTAAGAGTTGCAAAATTAGAAAAAATATCTCTGAGCTGAAAACTGTTGATCACTCTTCTGAAGCTCTTGTTGTTCTCCAGTCCCAAGTTCCAATAGTTGTTGATAGTTATCTTGATACCAAAGTCAGAGATGCATTTCAAAAGGAACCGCAGAAACACCCGGCAGATCTCATTCATAAATATTCTTTACAACATCTTCCTGAGTTAACCAAGAAACCAACACCAACATCTGAACAAGAATCTGAGAAAATTCCTTCAGATATTCTCAAGATTAAGAAGGAACAACCTGAGAGTCAAAAGAACCCCGTTTTCCATTACGATCTACGACAAGGGCTCTTGAAGGAGTATGATCTAAAAGAGGTCTTACTCATCATGCTGCAAACAAAATCTTTTAACAAACTCCTGTCAAATCATTCGATTGTAGCATGCACTATGGAAGCATTAATTGAAGATGTAAACGAATGGATAAGGGGGGGTGACACGTAAAGGACACAAGAAGGAAAGCTGATGATTATGAAGACGATGACGATGAAGACCCTCTAGCTGGACTAAACCAGGGTAAGAAGACCAAGAGGAGAAGGACTAAAGAGTCTGAGTTTTTAAAGAAACCATCCACCACCTAGGAAACCCCAAAAGGTAAAGCTCCAACTAAAAGATCTAAAACTGGTAAGTCTGCTTCTGCAAAGGAACTAGTTGAAGAACCTATTACTGAAGTGGTTATGGATGATGCTGGTAATGATGTATCTCGTGATGATTATCAACCACAAGATACCTCAGAAGCCAAAACAAGAAAGACTTTGAATCCAGAATGGTTCAAGCAACCTCCAAGGCCTCCTACTCTTAATCCTGAATGGAACAAGCATCATGTTATACTTGATCAAGCCACACACCTTGGTTCAATTAAATGGTCTCTGCTTCAAAGGATCCTCTTACATTTAATGACTTGATGGCTACTCGTATTGACTTCTCCAAGTACGTGTTGAATGGACTCAAGATAGAAAATCTCACTCAAGATATCTTGTTAAGACCTGCCTTCAATCTGCTAAAAGGAACGTGCTCTAGCAGTATCGAGCTTAAGTATAACTTCCAGGAGTGCTTCAATGCTTTCATAGACAAGCTTAATTGGAACAATCCAGAAGGAGATCGTTACCCATTTGATCTATCCAAGCCTCTTCCTTTACAAGGTCCCCCAGGTCATCGAACTATTGCTGCTGATTACTTCTTCAACAATGATCTGGCATATTTAAAGACTTCTGATCCTGAGGTAACATACACTACATCTATTACGAAGACAAAAGTTGCTCGGTATGAGATCAAAGGAATTAAAGACATGGTCCTTACACTTTGGAGTACCATCAAGCATGCGTACGACAAAGATGCTGAAAAGGGAATCAAGCACTAGGGTAAAAGGCGTAAATTGTGGTACCGATCTCAGATAAGCAAATTTTCCAAGAAAAATGTTTACTCTACTAAGGTGATTCTTGGTGTAAAGATTGTTAGTGTGAAGAAGTTGCATGGATATGGTCACTTAGAAGAGATTGTGGTGAAAAGATCTTATCAATAGCTTTATAAGTTTAGAGAAGGTGATTTTGTTGATCTACACCTGAACGACATTGAAGATATGCTTCTTCTTGCTGTTCAACACAAGCAATTCCACCTCGACGGGAGTGATATTGTTGACTTCATTGTGGCTCTTCGTATGTTCACAAGAAGCCTAATCCTAAAGAGATGTGTTGAAGACTTACGTTGGGTGTAGAGAGTTCCAAAAAGAAGCTTACATCACCAACCTCAGAGCCCTTTCCAGAGATTAAATTAAAAGCACCTATATCCATCATACGATCTACAGGAATTGTTTTTATGAAGGAATCCATCATGGACAAACCGAAAGAGTTTTGCGAGCTAATGAGCTGTAAAGTTCTCGCTGGCACATTCGTTTGTTGCGATGAGATTCATAGTAGAGTACCTGACTTTTGTCTGGATTAAAACCTGGAGATGTCAAAGAGAAAGTGGACGGTCGTTGACCGAAAGAGATCGGGTCTTATGATTGAGTTTGATCGTTAAGAGTGCGAGAAAAGGGAATTCATATAATCTGTGAGCGATTAGTTGGTGAAAGGGGAATCGAGTGGGACTACAAATTTGATGCATTACATTATCGTCAGGTCCAATCTCAAAATCTTATCTTGTGAATATTGTGAATATGTAGTATAGACTTATAAAAGTAGGCTATATAAATAGTGTTTGAGTATGAATTTTCTAAAATTTTCAATAAATTCAAAAAATTTCAAATTAACGTACTCAACACTATATATATATATATATATATATATATAACCCTCATACATTAAGGGGAGCATTTAATAATATTCGGAATACGGTCTTCTTGTTAATTAATTGACTTTTTTTCCTGAAACATTAATCTTTTGAATCCACTTGTATATCCAAAATATCAAGAGATTTAACATTTTTAATAAGGGGAGAAAATGTGATTAAAATATATGGCTAAAGATGTGATATTAAGGACTTAAGTGCAAGCTTCACGCTTCATGTGCTAAACATTTTCGAATATCGATGCACATGTTGAGGGGGAGCAATTCTGAATGGGTTTAGGTGAGATCATCCCAAAAGGATCCGGCATGTTTGTAAGTACTTGGAGTTATAAAGTGTGAGGATTAGGTATTATTCCCATGAGCAGCAGAATGGAGGGATCTACCCAGGGACATTCCACTAGTTAGTGTAGAAGTCCATAGGTATGATATAAAAAAAGGAGTAAAAGTGAGAATAAGGGAATAGTACCGACTGAAATGAAGCTAGTACTGGAATAAACCCAACAAGGTACTAGTCATGAAGTCTCAGTAAGCACTGAAGTGGTTGAAGAATTAAAAAGAAAAGTTAAGATAAAGGGTGAAAAGAAAGAAGCCCTCCTTACACTTAGGCAGAAACCAGGTCAATACATAAACTGTCAGAAACACTAAGCTGTTGTATGGTATTGAAGACAGTCGTCATGGACCCAGTGACGTAATGTACAACCCTTCCCATCCACTCAAGGTCTCTCAAAAGACTCTTGTTTCATTTCTCACGGAGATTGAACACATTTCTATCGGCTTTCTCACTCTAAGTTAGTTGGTATTGAAAAGTGTCACACCCCGCCAAGGCGGAAACACGAGGCGCGACGAGAGAGGGAATCATCACAACACATTGGCGTCCATATAGAGAAACTAAAACATGCATAAAATACAAGGTATAAACACGCAGTGTCATGAAAATACCCAAACACATCAACAAAATCCAAAACGCGTCTGACATTGAAATGAAGGCAGTTCATGTCAACGTCATGACATGCAAACATTCATACATCCTAACAGAGCAAAACAAATAACATTCAACATCCAAAACAAATAACGGAATCTAGATATATAAACTTCGCTAGCTGCCTACGGTACATCTAGCCACTTTTCCTAACTTTAACCTCAACCTGCTGAATACCTGAAAATGATGCTTATACGTCAACCAACGGTTGGTGAGGAACATAGGTTTTCAGACACACATATCCAATCCATTCCAAAACAATTTAACCGAATTACTGTGATAATAAAACAATACATTTGCATGACAATTGTGCTAACTAACATACAAGCTAACATGCAATTCAATCCAATCAATCATTCGAACACCAAGCAGACGACCTCAATCGCTCTTGGATCATACCAATCTCTTTCCCTCTAGCTCAGGCCATGGATACCCTCAAGTAATCCTCCTAAATAGGCAATAATTCCTTCCACTAAACAGGCCATGGATATCCGCAAGTAACCCTCTTGACTTAGTTCACACATCAATATCACATCAAATAACATGTAGCACATAACGCATATCAGTCAAATAATAGTCCATGTATTTACACTAACACATAATCACAGCAATTTAAAACTTATTTCAACACTTGCATCATTTCCATCCCAAGTTTAAAACGCAATAAAAAGTGAGACTATGTAACTCACCTGAATGCTCAAAACGCAACTTCCAATTCCTATCACACAACTATACAAATAAATAAATACGATTACACGCGACCAAGCTAAAAGCTCTAGTACATATAACCCACATATGATGGATGTCTAAGGGTTTGATTAAACCAATCACGGGTCCCTACACCATGCCCATACCTTATCCACCTATTAACACATTTACATGTTATACAATTTATTCCAAACTGCAGAATTTTTGTGATCTTTACTAACCTAAAAAAACCTACTTGCTGACCTTTATAATTTCATTTCAAAAATCACTCTAAGTTATTTTGAGTTTACTAACTACCCTTGTGATTCCCAAATGCTCATTACATGTGCAACTTATCCCAATTAAAATCTAATCTTCAAAACTGTTCCCAATTCAGCTCTTATTGCCAAAAAATGTATTGGCCCCTAAATAGACTCCTTAGGCACACAATCAGAAGATATCCTCTAGGGCTTCTTTATATACATATTGAACCTAATCACTGTAGATTGGCTAACCTTAATTCCACTTTTAAGTTAGGATTTTACCCTCCTAAACATGACCTAATTCTGACACGTATTCACTATTTTGAAAACTTTTCTTGTAACCAACTTCTAGAACTCAAAATCATTCGAGGCTAGGCTTTTTGAAAAATAGACTATTTTAACTACAATTTAGGCTCTTGAATCATATCAAAACACGTTTCTAACATCTAGATATCATCAGTTTAACACAGACCTAATTCTGCAAAACCCTAAATCAAGATCTAACACAACCCTAACATGCAACATGCATGATCATAACCCTATACTAACCCTAATCATCATTCCATCATTAAATCTCATATATAATCTGTATTTTATGTAAACCCTAGATCCATCATAAATTATGTTACATGAATATCATAAACTAGCTAAGATGAACATACTTACCTTGAATGATAACACCTAAACAACAATTCTTGAATGTTTTTAAATCAAGCACAAAATTCGGCACTCCTAGGGTTTCTTGGGTCTGAAATCGCAGGCACAAGGGATAGGAGAAAAGAATTATGTGCTAGGTTTATTGTTATTTATACCCTAAGTATCCTTATCCCTTAAGACTTAGAGTTTGACAAGGTTTGGGCTTCCTAATCCCTATCCAAATCCCTAGCCGATCGTCCCCCCTTTTTTTACTATTTTATTATTATTTTTATTTAATTATTAATTAACTAATTATCTTCATTACCTTAAGTTTTCATAAAAACCTAAGCTAATTTGGGTAAACCTTTTTACATAACCGCAACTTACTAAACTTTCCAAAAATAACTTTTCATTTCACATTTCACTTTCTATATTTAAGAAGGAAAGTTCCACTATTAACTATCCAAATTTCACTACTTTACTTATTTTTTACCTGACAACATTTACCCTAAACGCTTAACACCAAAATCCTCAACTATTGACGTAGCTGTGCATGCAATACGCCCTTCCTTTCATTATCACTATTCGTGAACAAAGGAATACCCATACCAAACACAAAGCACTTTAAAATGAGATGATCATACACCTCAAAATGATATCATGCACATATTTAAACCACACAATACACATATAGAACACATAGCACACCAAGAATTCCACACAAAATGAATTCTTAGCCAATTTATAAAGCATCCAAATTGATTAATTTCGGATGTCAACATTATCCCTCCTGTGAATTCAGCTCGTGATTTTAACTAGCAGGCTCAAAACTTGGTCCTTTCCGTACGAACACTATGGATACTTTATAGCTCTCATCTGGTCTTCGTGTTCCCAAGTAAACTCAGGACCACATTTTGAATTCTATCTAACTTTCACAAGCGCTATTTTCCTATGTTTTAACTTCTTAATTTCTCGATCTATAATCTTTACAGGTTCCTCGACAATGTGTCTTGTCGACCTTGATCTCATCCAATGGCACACGCAAATTAGCATCCGCCAGACACTTCTTCAGATTTAACACATGAAAGGTGTCATGCACGCTATTCAACTCCTCAGGTAACCTCAACCTATAAGCTACAAGGCCAATCCTTTTAATGATCTCGAACGGTCCTACATATATTGGTGCTAACTTACCCTTCTTTCCAAAACGAACTACGCCCTTCCAAGGCGTCACCTTTAATAATACACGATATCCCACCTCAAACTCTAACGGCTTACGCTTATAATCAACATAGCTCTTTTGACGATCTCTCGCCGCTTTGGGATTTTCCTTTACCAACACTACCTTATCAATCGTTTCTTGTACTAACTCAAGTCCATTCAAACTACTCTCTTCAATCTCTGCCCATAGAACAGGCGACCTACATTTCCTTCCATACAAAGCTTCAAACGGAGCACACCGAATGCTCAAATGATAACTACCACCAAAATTGATAACACATGCCCTCATTATATCTTCAAAAGTCTAAATCATACGTTCACTTTGTCCATCCGCTAGAGGATGCTAAGCAGTACTCAAATCCAATCGCGTCTCTAACACTTTCTGCAGCATCTGCCAAAACCACGAGATAAATCATCCATCTCAATCTAAGTTGATCGTCACCAGAATTCCATTCCTTGCTATTATCTCATCAATATAAATCCTTGCCAACTTCACATCTTGAAATCTTCTTGTATAGCTAGAAAATGAGCTAACTTGGTTAGTCTATCAACCAATCACCCTAATTCAATCATACTCACTCACTTTTGACCTTGAAAATTTAGTGATAAAATCATGGGTGATCTTATCTCCATTTCATCAAGTATCTCAGGCTGTTGCGCAATGCTAACGTCTTTGACAGATTGCAGCCTTCACTCTTAAAAAAATCCAACATTGCTAACATAGGTAGCTATATCTTTTTTTTACACGTGGGCTACAATTACATGGTCTCCAAGGTCTATATACGTCTTATTGCTTCGGATGTACAAAGACTTCTTGATGCATGGGCCTCATCCATTACACTCCCTACCAATAGAACCTAAATTCGATCCATAAAGTACAAACTCTCGTCTCCTTTTCTTTCCATCTATTGATCTAAACCATGTAGCCTTTCTGCGAGTACGTTCTCTTGCTTGAATGCCTCACTTTGGGCTTCCAGTATCATTCCTCTTACTCGTCTTGATTTCACTCTCTCCTTTTCTACTCAATGCATCAGCCACTACATTCGCTTTATCAGAGTATCACACAAATCATTCTTGAAAGTCTGAAAAGCCTCATCTTGTTCTACGCTCCACTCATACTTCTGATTCCTCTCAGTTAGGGAAGCAAGGGGGTTCAACAATTTTAAAAAATTCGCGATCGGTAGTAACCTGCCAATCCTAAGAATAATAGTCTAATTCCTCACTGCCTCACTCTTACTCAGGTCCACGTGAATATGTTATGGTTGACCACATGACCAAGAAAATGCACTTCTTCCAACCAAAACTCACACTTAGAAAACTTAGCATACAGCTTCTCCTTCCTTAGTGACTCTAACACTAACTTAAAATGAACTTCATGTTCCTTCTTCGACTTTGAGTAGGCCAGAATGTCATCAATGAATACGATGGCAAACCTACCTAAGTACGGGTTGCAAACCCGATTCATTAAGTCCATGAAAACCGCTGGTGCATTGGTTAACCCAAAAGGCATAACAGAGACTCAACAGGTCTGTATACTCTTTCGAAATGCCGTGTTTTGGAATGGCATCCTCAAGCACTGTAGCTGATGATAACTTACCCAAAATCTATCTTTAAGAAAGGACACGCTCTGGTAATGATCAAAACAACTGTATCAATCCTAGGGAGTGGATAACGGTTTTTAACAGTTAATTTGTTCAACTCCCTATGATCAATACACATACGAAAAGAACCATCCTTCTTCTTCATGAATAACACAGGTTCTCCCGACGGTGAATGACTAGGTCATATGAAACCCTTGTCTTGCAACTCCTGAAGTTGCCCAGACAATTCTTTCATTTTTGAGGGTGCCAAACGATATGGAGACTTCGCGACCGGCATCGCTCTAGGAACTAAGTCTATACGGAACTCAACTTGTCGCTGCGGTGGTAGCCTCAACAAGTCTTCCGAAAACACATCAGTAAAATCACGCACCACGGGTATATCACTTATCCTAGGTTCATCTACCTTAGCGTTCATTAGGGCTTTGGTGGCTCCCAAAGTACGTTCCCCATGAACTCGCAGTATCTCATCACCTTCCAACGGTATTGATAAGTGTAAAATACACATATTCGTTAATACCTAAAATAACCCAAATAAACCCAAAACAGACCAAAAATGGCAAAAATATGCTTGTATTTATGTTTTGTGTGTGCAGGTACGGATAAATCAAAAAATCACAAGAAAACAGTCAAAAAATGAGCAAGCACGGACACGGGAATCAGAAGAGTTCCAAAAGAAGCCAAAGAATCAAAGCCGAAGCCAAGAAAAGTCAAAGTCAGTCAAAGATGGTCAAACTAAGTCAAACACAAAAGGACAAATCCTCAAAATGTTTCACTTTGGTCCCTCAACTCTCACAAAAGTCCAAAAATGTCCCCTCCTCCCTTATTAGGCCTTAAAAACCTTAATGGGCCCAATAACCCCATACCCGGATCCTAAAAGCCCAAAAAAAGCCCACTTTCCTTTAATATAAACCACAAGGGCCAAACTTGCAATTTTCTAAAGTTATTTATAACTAGAAAAGAAGAAAAGGAAGAGAGGGGCTAGAATTATAAATTCCTCAAATTAACAGTTTTTAACTGACGAAAAATTGGAAGCGCGATAACCATTTACTAATCTCGTTCGGTCCCACTGTCACCCCCATGGTAAAACAAAGGGCCAATGAAAATTTAGGGCAAGGAGTATCATTTCAAGAGCTCCCAAGTCCAAGGCAGGGTCAAGAGGTTAAATCAATCGTCATTCATTAACTCTCACGGCTCAAAGTCACGTCAATCATAGAGAAAGCACAAATTTATGTGGGTTTTACACTAAATACACTCACAAAAGAAGCACAATGTCATCCAAAAGGGAATGACACGCTGGCAATCCTCAGGTGTCCACAATTTGATCAAACGGCTTACAATAGCTCCTCCAATGATTGGGAAATGAATGGCAGAGATTGAAGGATATGAAGGCCAAGGCAGAGGGCCTAGGATCTTCTTTGTTCACTATTAAATAGCCCTCACCTCTCACACACGAGATATCTAGTTTTTTTACAAGTAGCTTTTAATTTAGTTGTAGCTTAAATTTTAAATTCTTAGCTTAATGATGTTTTAATCTTGTAATTTTCCTTTAAAAGTATTGTAAGCAAGTTTTCTTTTAATGAAATTCAGTTTTTCTTAATCTCTCCTAATTTCTTTTTCATAAGCTCTCTTAACTAAGCTAAATTCTCTCAATAAGCTCTTAATAAGATCTTTCAGTCTATAAGCTGAAATAGAGCTTAATCAATTCAGAATTAAGCCCTTCTAAACCTTAAACCAGTCTAAATTGCATGTACTATGGAATGCATTGGAATTAAGCTTTTGGAAGGGGATCTTAACTTGGAAGAGATCCCAAGGACTTATACCCTAGCTTATTAATAAGCTAGGGAGCTTGTAGCTGCTCTTAATTGAGTCATTTTGTTTAGCTAAAGGATCAAGTAAGCTTCTCTTTTCCTCCTTCTCTAATTTCAGTGTAAACTGCATAGTTATAGCTTAAATGCTTATTATTGCTTATTTGCTTATTCTCTTTGCTTATTAGAACTTATTTTAGTTTAATTTAGCTTAATAACCTTAGATGTTCATCTGCTTTTTGATTTTGATAGATTAGATCTTTGTTTTTCATAAATGTGTCATAAAACTTATAAAAAGTCAAAAATATTAAAATGGATTCTTAGATCTTGCATTGTAGCTTAATTCAGTAGTATAATTTTGCTTAGATTAGTTGTTAAAAGCCCCTAGTTATCTGGTTTCATAGCCTTGTTAATTAGTTTTGAAATTTAAAGCTTTTCTAAAATTTTGTCAAGTGGTAAAGGGGTGTTTGGCATAAGCATGTTTGACCTCCTAAAGTCAAAAGTTTTTGTGCAAATCTTTTTAGATACCTTTGAATTTAGTTATAAACATTAGAAATTGAGTTTACATAAATTAGATTTAAAGAAGTTAAAGCATTTGAGCTTATATTAAGTTTGGACAGCCCCTAGGGAGTTTTTTCTTAGAATTTGGACTTGTGCAAATTTTGATCTAGCCTCAAAAGGATAGATCTGCTTGCAACTTGTTTTACACTCTATTGAGTATGTTAAGTGAGGTTTCCACTTAGGAACCTGCACGTCGTGAGTGCATTGTGCAAAGTGCCAACCAGTAAATAACTTTAGAAGTTAGTCTGTCACTTTTAGTTATTTCTTAGTTAAGTAAAAGTAGGATTTAGTTGCTTAGATTCAAGTAGGGTTAAGTCTAGGTATAGCTTAATATAGATTAGGCCTTAAATTGCATTTTCTAGCTTATTTTCCTAGTCTAATTTAGCTTTCAAAAGTCACAAAATTCATAAAACACCAAAAACAGTAGGAACTTAAGTAGAATCTTAATTTGTTTAGTATAGGTTTTTATGATTGAGTCTTATAGTTTAAGCATTATTAGTCAAGTTTTCAAAAGTTCATAGTCTAATATAGCTTAATGTGTCTTTTAGCTTAAATAGATTTTTAGCTTTTTAAGTTTCTTCCTGAGTTTAGCCTTTTAATCTCCTATTTCAGTTAGCTTGATGAGTTTTCAGCTTAAGAAGCTTTTCATTTCTAGCTTGTAGACATCACAAGGAATCTAGAACAGCTTTTGGTTTTCAAAACGAGCTTATATTTAAGCTTGTGCAAGCTTTTAAGTGTTAACAAAGTTTTTTTTAGCTCAAACCCTTAGTTTCTGTAACAACAGCTTTTATAAGCTCATTTTAAGCTCAATCTTGGTTTTTAGCTTATGTTGTCTTCATAAAAAGTGCTTAAAAATAAGTTTTCTTTAAGTCTTAATATTCAGTTTTTGTAAAAAAGTAAAAAAATATAAAAGTGCAAAAAGTTGGGGTTTGCCAGCCTCGAACCCAAGACCTCTCTCTTATAATCCATACGTTTTACCAGTTTGCTCCAATAGCTCATCCATTCATAACTCCCCTCATTTAATACTTAAACACATTTTCATTTCCTTTAATAAATAATAAGCCGTAGCCTATTTGCTTATTTTCCCAGCTTATTAGATAAGCTGGGATCTTAGTTCTATTTTTCTTATCTTCCTTGTTACTAGATAGACTTTTCCTGATTTTTTTGGTAATTTTTCATTTAGTAGATTAATTTTTATCATTTTTCTTAAGTTTAAATTTTCGAAAATTAATAAAAAATAGAAGAAAGTTTCAGAAAATTACAAAAAAATAGTTTTTAGTTTTATAAAAAATAGCTTTAGGTTTACATTCAGTAAAATCATTTTTACACCTTTTAGATTTTAATTTTGATTTTTAAGTCTTAATTTTTAACTTTAAAAATAGGATTTTAATTTTAAAATAGTTAAAAATAGTTTTCTGAGTTATTATGTTATTTTAGACTTTTCTAAGTTTAAAAATCATTTTTCTAAATTTTTAGTACTTAATTTGCTATTTTTTAGGATTTAATTAGATTAAATTAGTTTTTAATTCATAATAAATTCAAAAATAATCAAAAAAATGTTTTTCTTTTTCTTAAAATTTTTCTTTTGTCCTAATTTAGGTTTAGAAATTTAGTTTAAATTTTTAGGAGCTAAATTTAGTTTACTTGCTTATTAGTCGCATTTTATTTGTCCCGTTAATTGATTTTGTGCTATAATTGTTTTTAATTGCTTGTTTTTAATTAGTAGTTATAGAAAACCCAATCAATCTTCGAACCCATTCAAATCAATATCCAATATCAAGCGAGGTTTCAATTTCTCAAATCGTTGGGAAAACGACCCGGGAAATCATACTTTCCGGAAAACATACGTATATTATATATTATATATATATATTTTAAGAGTGAAGTTTCCTTAGGGAATTTTCTTAATTGCTCTTGTGGTATTATATATTAGTATATATTATTTACCGTATCAGTTATACATTTATGTATATAAAAGATATTAGTTTTGTAGACGAACCATGTAATTAACTCAAACATTAATTTATCTAAATTGAACATGTGTGCATGATTGCAAGTAGCGACGGCTATTGTTATCATTATATGTTTAAAGATGAAAGATGATCTCAAGGAAAGCTCAAAGATCGCACAAGCCTAAGAGACAAGTCTCAAAGTTCACTACATAATGTACAAAGACATCAAAGATTGAAGAATCAAAGACTTCGAGCTACAGACAGAAGGTCAATGAAGTAGAATGCTAGAATTCATAATGTATTTTCTGGGGTGACCTCCCTTTGGGGGAGATTGTTAAGTTTATGAAAAAGACTCGGTCACCCCCGTGTATCATTAGTATAGCATAGCTCGGAGTTAGAAAGAAACACCTGTATATATACCCCTTCCCACCCATGGGAAGGGGTTGGTTGTTCATTTCATGCAAAAAAGATTTACTTGCACTTTCTCTCTCTAAGATTAATTAGCCAACCCATCATCCATTACTTGTGTTATGATCTCTTGTATACTACAATCAAGTTAGAGGAAGAGCGTACAATGCAAGCATGAATGCGGCAGAGGCTGCCAAGGATTCAAGCGTTTTCACGGGTACTTTTTCTCTAAACGATCATTTTGCTACTGTTCTGTTTGATTCTGGAGTTGATTTTAGTTTCATCTCTACTAAATTTGCGCCTATACTTAATATGAAACCTAGTATAGCAATTCCTGGTCATGTGATAGAGATAGCTGATGGTAAGAAAGTGAAAGTTGATAGGATTATCCGTGGTTGTAAACTAGAACTAGGATCTTCCCTATTCTCTATAGATTTGATACCTTTAGGGCACGGTAGTTTTGATGTGATAGTAGGAATGGACTGGTTGTCCCACAATAAGTCCAGTTGGGAAAACGGTTCCCCAACGAGACTTCTTACGGGTGGTGGAAAAACATAGCTAAAATACTAAGAAAGTAATACATATCATATCCAATAATGGTAGGCAAAATAACTAAAATGACAACTTAGCAAAATACGAGATATATAAGCTATGCAAAAATAGAGGGGAAGCATAGCAGTTAGAGCATCAAACACTTAAGCCCTAAATACTTCTCTATAACCATTGGCTTTGATACCTATCTGTCACACCCCGCCAAGGCGGAAACACGAGGCGTGACGAGAGAGGGAATCATCGCAACACATTGGCGTCCATATAGAGAAACTAAAACATGCATAAAATACAAGGTATAGACACGCAGTGTCATGAAAATACCTAAACACATCAACAAAATCCAAAACGCGTCTGACATTGAAATGAAGGCAGTTCATGTCAACGTCATGACATGCAAACATTTATACATCCTAATAGAGCAAAACAAATAACATTTAACATCCAAAACAAATAATAGAATCTAGATATATAAACTTCGCCAACTGCCTACGGTCCATCTAGCCACTTTTCCTAACTTTAACCTCAACCTGCTGAATACCTAAAAATGATGCTTATACGTCAACCAACGGTTGGTGAGAAACATAGGTTTTCAAACACACATATCCAATCCATTCCAAAACAATTTAACCGAATTACTGTGATTATAAACAATACATTTGCATGACAATTGTGCTAACTAACATACAAGCTAACACGCAATTCAATCCAATCAATCATTCAAACACCAAGCAGACGACCTCAATCGCTTTTGGATCATACCAATCTCTTTCCCTCTAGCTAAGGCATGGATACTCGTAAGTAATCCTCCTGACTAGGCAATAATTCCTTCCACTAAACAGGCCATGGATACCCGCAAGTAACCCTCCTGACTTAGTTCACACATCAATATCACATCACATAACATGTAGTACATAACGCATATCAGTCACATAATAGTCCATGCATTTACACCAACACATAATCACAACAATTTAAAACTCATTTAACACTTCATCATCTTCACATCCCAATTTTAAAACACAATAAAAAGTGGGACTATGTAAACTACTGAATGCTTAAACGCTGCTTCAATTCCTATAAGGCAAACTATACCAAATAAATAAACACGGTTCCACGCAACCACAAGATAAAGCTCTAAGTCCTGTAACATACATCTGTTGGTGTCAAAGGGTTATTAACCATCATGGGGTCACCCCGACACCCTCCCTAAAATTATCCAATCATTTAACACCAACATTACAACTAGTTACTAACATTTATTTCCAAAATGCAGAATTTTAGTGTATATTTACTAACATAAAAACCTTACTTGCTGACCTCCATAAATTATACCAAAAATCACCTAAGTTCATTTATGAGTTTACTAACTACCTTGTGATTCCCAAATGCTCATTACATGTGCAACTATACCAAATAAAATCCAACTTCAAAATTGTCCCAATTCGGATTTGATTGCACACTAAAATGTATGGCCCTAATTACCCTACTTAGACACACAATCAGAAGCTATCCTTCTAGGTTTTCTTTATATACATATTGAATCTAATCACTGTAGATTGGCTAACCTTAATTCCACTTTTAAGTTAGGGTTTACCTTCCTAAACATGATCTAATTCTGACCCGTATTTACTATTTTGACAACTTTTTGCACTTAACCAACTTCCAGAACTCAAAATCATTCGAGGCCAGACTTTTTGAAAAATAGACTCTTTGAACTATAATTTAGGCTCTTGAATCATATCAAAACACGTTTCTAACATCTAGATATCATCAGTTTAACATAGACCTAATTCTGCAAAACCCTAAATTAAGATCTAATGCAACACTACATGCAACATGCATGATCATAACCCTAAACTAACCCTAATCATCATTCCATCATTAAAGCTCATATATAATATGTATTTTATATAAACCCTAGATCTATCATAAATTATGTTACATGAATATCATAAACTATCTAAGATGAACATATTTACCTTGAATGCTAGCACCTAAACAACAATTCTTGAATGTTCTTGGATCAAGCACAAAATTTGGCACTCCTAGGGTTTCTTGGGGCTGAAATTGCAGGCACAAGGGATGGGAGAAAAGAATTATGTGCTAGGTTTATTGGTATTTATACCTTAAGTATCCTTATCCCTTAAGACTTAGAGTTTGACAAAGTTTGGGCTTCCTAATCCCTATCCAAATCCCGAGCCGATCGTCCCTCCCCCTTTTTTACTATTTTATTATTATTTTTTTTCTTTTAATTATTAATTAACTAATTATCTTCATTACCTTAAGTTTTCATAAAAACCTAAGCTAATTTGGGTAAACCTTTTTACATAATCGCAACTTACTAAACTTTCTAAAAATAACTTTTCATTTCACATTTCACTTTCTATATTTAGAAAGTCCACTATAAATATCCAAATTTCACTCACTTCACTTATTTATAACATGACACATTTCCCATAAACGCTTAACACAAAATCATCCAACTATTGACGTAGCTTTGCATACAATTCCTTTCCATTATCACTATTTGTGAACAAATGGAATACCTATCACCAAACACAAACGCACTTAAAATGAGATGATCATACACCTCAAAATGATATCATGCACCTATTCAAACAACTTAGCACACATATATAACACATAGCACACAAGAGATCACACAAAATGAACTCTTAGCCATTTCTAAAGGCATCACAAACCCTGATTAAATCATGGATGTCACAAAAAGGTAGCAGTCTGCTCCAGCCTCCGATTACTAAAAACCAAAGTGAACTATTGAGTCTAGAGCCATAAAAGAGATCATCCATAAATCTTATTAGGACACTTATCCAAAATATGCTTGCTAATTCACACAATGTGAAAACAAGAAATATATCAAGAGTCCTACGCATTATCCTTACGCATTAACCTTGTGATTTTGCAAAAACATCAGAGTGATACCTAAAAAGTATTCACAGTGAAGATAGAAATCCTACTTGAGCCAACATAAAACAAGCTCTTGGTAGGTGACTTGTGAGATCCTACACGGATTGAAATTGTGATACTGGATATCGATTCGGTCCAGCTTATGAATTGACTGATGACTTTTGAAAAAGTTAAAACTGTTGGTGTGTTATAAAAACCGTTTGCATCTTAACACACCGACTGGTTTTCTAAATTAATTTTCAATCTTATGTCCATGGAAAGCCTCACAAGGGTATCTGGACATAGGAAAGCTGAACACGAATTGACAGCTTAATCGGGAAGATAGTAACTTACCAGTTCACTCTTACCGTGTTGTCTGCTTTGAGACGCTCTGATAATGAGAATGGCTAGTACAGCTGCGAAACCATGTCAAGGAGATTCTTTGGAATTCTACCTGATTACAGGTAGTATTTATACTGATTAACGGGGAACCGTGGTTACTACAACCATATTCGACGAAGTGACAAAGACACTTTCATCCATATATGTTGTTTATCACTAACCTATTCATGCATATTTCCTGACAGTAGTAGCAGTTTCCCGATGACAAGTCGAAGCCAGTGCCACATGCTCATACTCGACCGACATAAGTAACAACATCATGAAAGCTCAAGTACATGTTTCAAGACTTCTGTTACTCTGATACCGTACGTCTTTCTTAAAGTGACGAAGTATTAAGTTGATATTGTACGTCCTCCATAAAGTGACGAAGTGTTAAAGTTAAAGAATATCAAGAAAGATGGTTGCACTCGCTTTCAACATCAAGAACAGTATGAGCATGTCAGTCCAGAAGTTATAAGATCATAAGAAGGCAAAGATTACAAGATGGTGAAAAGAGATTATGCTTGGTTGATGATATCAAGAAGCTCAAAAGATCACATACAAGTCAAGAAAAAGATACAAGCTAAAGCCTAAAAAGTCTAAAGATTGCTACATCAAGATTCGCAAGATAAAGAACAAGATAACAAGACTACGAGCTAAAGATTAAAGATATTCATAGAATGTAGAGCTTAAGTTTTTCTAAATTGGAGTGACCTCCCTTAGGGGGAGATTGTAGGAATCGAGAAAAGACTCGGTCACTTCCAAAGTTGTAATAGTATAGCTCGTAGCGTAATATTTAGAAAATTACCAAGCTAACCGGGTCAACATAAGTCATTATTATGTTGACTGGCCCTAAGCAAGGTATATATACGCCTCTCCATGCCTTGAAGAGGGTTGGTTGTTCATTTGGTCATTCATCTTAATACATTTTCCTTTCTTTCTCTCACTAAGTGCTACAACCCTCCTTTCTCTCTCTAAACTTTCTATCTTAATTAGTTGTTAAGTGATTTGATACGTCTACATGTTCCTTACTAATATTCCTATAACACACAACTAAAAGACCACACTCACTCCAATTTTACACTAAAAAACAAAACAAAAATAAAAACCGAGTAATGCTTGTTACCACAATGGTGGTGTCACCTGCAACGAGTGAGAAGGTGTAGTGGTGGGTGGAAGGCTCCATAGATGCCATTTTAGAACTATAATGTAGGTTATGGGTGGTTCCACCCATTTCTCTTAGTAGCATCTCATGTACATGGTTGTTGTACCCTTCGATATAGACCCAATAGCAATATTAATCTACACGCTTCATGCACTCCTATTACATAGAACTATATTTTCCTATAAGCCATATTCTTATTTATGTGTTTAGACTTTTATGTTTCTTATGCTCGTATACCCCTTTGCTACTAAGTGCATTTTTTTCTCCATATCTTTGATCATACTGAGGATACCACGTGTATTTGCCCTTATGCATTGATGTGTTGTTGTGTGGTGTTTATTTTATTGATTTAAGTTTTAAATTTATATTTTGCCGACTAAACCAAAAACAACACTTTAACGGGCAGTGTATCCTATCAGTAGTAGTTTCGTGGTAAGTAGGGTGTCGAACACTTGAAGCGAGGTTAAATCTATCAATTTAATTAATATCTTGGTTATCTAAACTAAGTTAATTCTATCCTATTCTAAACCTATGTCAGTCTAAATCCTAATTCTAACGGGAAAAGGGGGTTTTCAGCCTGAGAGACTGGCACAGTTTGGTTGGTGACTACAATCAATTCAAGGCACTTTAACCCACGCGAGCTAATTAACAAAAGATAAAAGAGCGGTCGAGCCAAATATAAGAAAATTGTATTAACCATTATTAATCCGATTAGAAAGTTGGTTTGTTTATTAAGTGCAATGATTTCTTCTCTTGAGGTGGCATATCATTCTTAAGACTTAGGCGTTACATCATCCTAAGACCTAGACACATTAATTCTGTCACAATTAAAGCATCCGCATAAAGCATCCTTATTTGCTGATTATAATCTATCTTAGGGATTAAAGCAATGGTGATCTTGTTAAACCCTAGCTCATAGAGACTTTACCCACTTACCGCTTAATGGTAGTTTATACACTAGTAGTCCACTTGTCCAACTATCCAATGGAATCAGAACGTTACTTGTTGAATTATCTAGGTCACCTGCTAGTCAACACGATCAATAAACCATTGGCAATATCCAATTAACTAGTTAAGCCCGAAGCGTATCCTAGACACAGACTTAGAAGGACAATATTTGTGTAACTATTCTAAATCATAAATTAACGCGATCTAACCCTAACCATTTACACCGAATATGACCTAATGTAAACCAAGGATCGCGTCTAGCATGGGATTTAGACACATCTTTAAATTACAGATTGTGTTTAAAGAACCCTATATGAATATGCCATGCATACTAATTGTGTGTGTATACATTGAATTGTGAAAGTGAAAGGACTTAGTTAGGAACACGGCTATGGGAAGAGGAGGATAAGCGCTATCATTGGCAGCTCTAGAACAGACATTAGGTAATATAACGTTATTGTGTACATTTATACGATTCTTCTAAACTTGCGCACTAACTGTCTTGAGAGAGTTACAAGAATATTTTTCATAGATTGTACATAATACATTATATCCTATCTAACTATATTATCTCATCAACAATCTAATTTAAATCACTATCTAGAAGTAGTCTCTAAATATCTAAATTAGAGCAGACTAATATCTATCTTTACAACATTATAAGCGAAAGTGAGAGCGAGAATGATGCAGCGAAAAGATAACACAATTAAGCGAACATATTTACGGGACTTTACACAAAACATACATATACACACCACAACCTCTCACACACACACCACAAATCTACTCTCAGAGCGCGCGACTACCCCACACCTCACCCTTCTCTCATCCTTCTGAGGTCTCTCTTTCTTCTCTCTTCTCTAATCTCTCTCTCTTCGCTCTTAATCTCACTCTCTCCCTCACTCCTCTCCTTCTCCACTACTCTCTCCACTCCACAACCCCCCGCCTAACACGAATAAACATCCTATCTCTTAAGGTTTTTTTTATTATATAATTATCTTTTTTATGAATTTAAAAATTAAGTTTTATACACAATTAGCCTAAGCTAATAAATATTTGGTAAACCTTTTTAACATAAATGCAACTATGACTAAAACGTACTTTCTACAAAATAACCTTTTCACATTTAACACATTCACTTTCTATACATTAGACAAGTCTCTATAAATATCCTATATTTCACTCGCAAAGCCTCCATGTATTAGCCGAAACACCACACACACACACAAACACACACACACTATATTGACTATTAGTCTCTCTGGTTCTATGTGTTAGTATGATTGCGGGAGGGGAGTTTCGTGTACACACATTGGTTTTAAGGTAAAGAGAAGTTATTTGAAACTGAGATGAGCGAGTTGATTTTATATAAAAAGAGTGGAGAGAGGAGTATGAAGATAAAAAGACATAAATATAAATTTTGTCGCGGAATTCTGTGGGTATGGGTAGGAGTGCGAGAGAGAGATGTAAATTGAATATATATTATTGAGATTTTCGATTGTTTGAGTATAATTTTGTAAAGTATATAAAGTCTTTTTGGAGTATGATTTTGGTGTTTATGGTATGTTGTTTATAATAAAGCGGTTTAATTTAGAGTAGTTGAATTTGTAGTATTAGGTGAATGAAGTGATATGTGGTTGAGTATTTTTTATAATAGAAGATGATGAGATGTTAAAGGATTTGGGGTTTAGAGGGGTTGTGATGGGGTTAGGGTTTTAATGTGGTTGTTGTATATATTTGTATGAGTATTGGAGGGGTTGGTTTTATGGGATTTTTTGTGATGTTAATTTGTGTTTTGTTAGGGATTTTGTGGGGAGATTGGGTTTGTGAGCATATAGAAGTGATTATTGATTTGAAGGAGTTTTTTTTTTTAAATAGTAGAAAATTGTAAATGAAGAGTTGTGATATGTATTTTATTTTATTTATTTTAATATTTGAGGGTTTTTTATTTTTATTTTTAATTATTGTGGGATATGTTGTGTTTTTTACATAACTATAATATTATGGTGTCATAATTGTGTAGAATTGAAGGAGCTACAAAAAAAACGTTAAATAATTCATGCAACTATTTTGGTATCAATTTTTCTCCCAATGAATATTTTTCATGGTCCAAGTTTTAATTCAATTGGTTATAAAAAATTCACTAAAGATTTTAACTATTTCCCTGTAGGGGAGAAACTGATTAAAAATGATATCTGAGAAAAAGAAATAATGAGACTATAAGATACAAGATTTTTAAGTGCAATTAACTCTTCCTCCATGTACGAAATAATTTTAAATATCGATGCACAAGTGTAGGGGGAGTATTTCAAAAGAATGAAACTCTCAAAGTGTTAAACGTTTTGATTCATATTAAACACTTTGATTGATTTTCAAATGGTTTTATGGTTTTGATTACTATACCCAACAACCAACTACATCACACCATTAATGAAGTCATAAGGTGGTTAAAGTTAGGTATTATGTTACTAAGCTGATCCAACGAAACCTAAGAAGGGATCCACCCATGTAACATTTCAAAGTTAGAATAAGTAATTCCTTATTTATGAATTTGGAAGATGAAGAAAAAAGGGAACTAAAGTAGACTAATGACATTAGTTTATTCACCAAAAGAATCACAACATGGTGATAGTATTGACATCTTGGTAAACATTGAAGGGGTTGAAGAATGTAAAAAAGAAAAGTTATGATAAAGGGTGAAAAGAAAGAAAGCTCTCCATATACTTAGACGCAATAATACCTGAGTCAATACATAAATCTGTATCAGAATCAAGAAGAAGATGAATTTCTGTATTGAAGATCAGACATCCATGACCTAGTTATACAATGCACAAACCTTCCGAGCCATTCAAGTTTATCTCAAAAGACACTTGCCTCATTTGTCACGGAGATACACATAGTATCTATTGACTATCTCAACATATCCGAGATTCCGTTATGATATGAAAAGGTGACAGTCAGTCTTCCAGCCATCCAGATCAGTAAAACCAAAATGCACTAATCGAGTCTAGAGCCAAAAGAGATCAAATATAAATCTCATTAGGACACAAAGTCAAAATACACTTGGTGAACAACAATAAGTTCTCAAGTTATAACAGGATTCCTACGAACTATCTTTATGATCTTGCCAGAACATTCAGAGTGATGCTCTTACCATTCCATAGTGATGAATGGAAATCCTTCTAATGTTAACATCAAACAACACTGCGGTAGGTGACATGGGAAATCTTGTAAAATTTCAAACATGTGATAATTGGTAATCCATTGCGATCCAAGCTTATGATTTGACGAGAAACTCTAAAATCGTTGTTGCTTACTTCATAGTGTGTATCAATGATTCACCTCTAATTCGACTAGTATCCTAACTATGTCTGGGAAACCGGATATATGAACAACTATGGAATATTTAAAAGCTTCGTTAGTGTCTCCAGACGTGTCAGCTCTAGATAAACCACACTTTTAGCTGGAAAACATGTCAAGGAGATTCATTCATGAATCAAATCCTAATGATGCAGGTACAATATTCATACTTTAAAATGGTCCTCACGGAACCGGAGGTTAAAGTTACCAAAACTCGATGTGTGAACAAGACACTCGTCTATATCTGTTGCTTTATCGTTAACACTTTTAAATGCAGGTACTGACAATGACGTATAATGCGGATTATTGCAAAAGCAATAGAAGTTTTACACAATCCTCCCTATGCAAATTACCTAATCAATTATGAGTGTTTATAGGCAAGTACTCGGTGTATTGGATCATTCTCTAGGGGAATAGTGAGGTAGGTTCGAATTGTATGTTACTAAAATCTAAAGGTTGAGGGAAGAGTATTTTTGTGATTTTATGTTTTTTAGAAAGCAAGTAAAATCTTAGGTTTTGAAGGGGGTTTTAAACTAAGCTAAAACTAATCTAAATCTAATCAAATTCTGAAGGAAAAGTAAAATTGGTGGCTATAAAACCTCAAAGGGTATGTATTATTGTAATTCTAATTGTGTTTTGTACATTAGATTGTATATGTATTTATACTAATACCATAGCTTACTGACTAAGCAACATAACATAACCTAATAGGAACAACCCATCTATACAATTGGGTTGGCCTATTTAGTTTGTTCTAACACGCCCCCGTAAGCTAAGGACGGGCAATAACCTGTAGCTTAAATATTAGAAAAAGGAATCGAGGAGTTGGTAATGGCTTTGTAAAGATATCTGCCCTTGAATAGTTCGTAGAATATTTACAAAAGAATTGAACTCGCAGATCTCCTTATGTAGTAACCTTTCGAACATATATGTGATAGTCTATTTACCATTGTGTTTTGTACGCACACGGAAGATAGGGTTAGCTTACAAAGTATTGTTGCACCACGATTGTCAGCACCACAGTAAGGAGTTGAAGATAACGAATACCACGCTCGATAAAGAAGAGCTTGAAGAGCTGTAAGCTCAACAACGTGTTCCAGCTAAGGCTTATGTATCCCACTGCTTGAAAGAGGAAAGTGAAACGTAGTGTTATTATACAAAGCGCGAGTCCAAGATATATGGTTATAGAACTCAAGATATATAGAAACTCCCCCTTTTGATGGAAACGATCGATCAGTACTGAAATCCATGCCCAGCATCAAGCATCTGATAAAAGCTTCAAGAGAAAGTACATGATTACCATCTTCCATAGCACTAGTCAGGTAGAAAGCTTGAAGGTAAAAAACGAAAAAGAAATAGACGTATGAGCATTACTATGGCTAACCGTACATAAAGATAACGTAAAATCCTTTAAACTAGCGAGACCAATGTATACTCAATCGAAGCATGAATATACCTGACATACCTAGTTAACAAAAAAAGCTATTGTCCAGACCGTGAGATATGGGGTCAACCGTATTGTAAAGAACACAATACATGTCTATATTCCCATTGGATTAGAGAAAGCAGTACTGTCATCTAAATTGAGGTAAGCCATGGAGAAACTCAGCTTTGCAGTTATAAATATCATCACTTTATGTAATAGCTACCAAAATATACTTTCATTTTAGATAAGAAGAAATGCCGGAAATATAAAAAAAACAAACCCCGCTCACCCTGACATCATGAGGAACCAAACTTTCAGTACATACGGGGGGTGGTGGGGAGAAGAAGTAGTTAAAGTGGACCCATGATCTTTTGAATGCAAAGCAAATCCAAAGCTTGTGACTAATTATACTTAATCAGACTTTAGCCCTATTATTCACCTGTAATTTGAATATTTCATCCACATATACCACGTAAAGTACAAAAGGTGTGCGTACTAAGCTAATAAATAAACAAAGATGGACTGTCTTGGAGCCTTTAATAACGAAGATTGACGAGAGCCTATAGGATGAGAGACTCAACCAAGGCGCAGCGGGCTTGCTTTAAGCATAAAGGGACTTAATGAATTAAAACACACAGGATTTTGGATTCGTTCTGGATCCAATAAAGCCTGGAGGATGTTTTTTTTATAGAAAACCACACTCCTTAAGATTCTAATCGAATGAAGAAAATCATTGTTGACAACTGAACTTTGCGTAAGGTGCCCAGTTGTTAGTAACTCACACAAGTGATAAAATATGAGCTATGAATAGTTGTCACTTGACAATCGAGCTAAATTTCTCATGAAAATCAATATCCTAGATTGTTTCCAACAACCCTTTTTGCAACACATCCCGTTGCTCTTAGTAACAAGTAATTCAGCACCACTCAGTTGGTCCCCAAATTTAAAACCTAGTATTAACCCACTCACGCAGCAACAACATATGGTGTTTAGAAGAGCCACGAGGTATAAAGACCACATTCCATTTTTCATGAGAGCGTCAAACTCTTCTTTTATAGCCTTGGCGCACTCCAAGAGATTGGTTGCACGTTAATCAATGTGTTGGGATTTCTAGATAGGTAGTAGGAAGGTAGCGGTACATATTTATGGCAAGATTTAAGTAACCCGTTGTATTGGATTTGACAAAGATTGCATTACGTCAGCTCGAGTGATGAGAGGCGATGGTTGGTGGTGTTGAGAATCGATGTAGTTGATTACGAGAGATGGATCAAGCATTATAAGACTCGAGAGAAGTTTTTTAAGAAGTTAGACTCAAACTGTGAAACTAATGATGGGTATAAGAAATCATTGATCATGGTGAAGATTCTTAGATGGTCTGTAGTAGGAATTACATAAGGTGAGCTTCCGAGGAGTGATGAGGGAGAAGTTTTGAGGGGGCTGGGAAGTTGTTTGTAGGGGATAATCTAGTGGTAAATGCATTTATTGTATATTGTAATTGTATTTATACATTATATTTGTAAAGTATTATATAACTAATAACATAGCGTACAGTACTAAGCACCCTAACTATTAACGTTAAGTAGAGAATTGCCCCATAACGTATACAAATAATTGGACCAGCCAATCTAGTTTGTTTTTTAACAATGGGAAAATACTAATAGGTAAACAAACGTTTCTCACAAATATCAATGCACAAACTCCCTATTTGATTTACTCCAATCATGTTGCCCCGGTCACCCTCTGTTAGTGTTAATGTGGTAATGTATTTACCCCTAATTCTAAAAGTTTAGTTGGGTCAACGTTCGCTTTCTACGTGTGATAGACATCAACATTATGTCTATTTTATAACAGTCATAATTATACCTAAATGTTATTAACCAATTTTGAAGATTATGCAAAGATTTTATACTTAATCTCTTTATTATGTTGAGAAATGGAGTAATTATGGAGTAATTGGTGAAAGATAGCAAAGCGTACCTCGTGGATGGCAATTACATGTGAATAATATTGGAGTCTAATTGTAGGTCCCCAATAATTCTTGGATTCCTGTTTAGACTTTTGTAAGACAATAGACTAAAACTTGATAATATCCAAATCAACTATTAAGTTAAGACAATGACTATGAATACTATGTGCTAATGTGATATCTGTAACACAAGTACTAAGAAAAGGAACACAATGTAAAACTTGCCTACTTTTGCTATTAATTTCTATTAAAATGAATTTCAAATAGTTCATACTAACAAATTTTGTAACCCGTATTTTCTTTTTAAGGTACACATGTAAAACCTAATGGGGGCTTTACAAACGTGTGAAAGTGGATATATGCTAACCTTTCCTAAGCGTGTTGGGGGAAAGGATAAATGACATCCTTTCTAAAATAATCTCTAAGATAATAATAGCAGTTACATAAACAGACTTAACTATATGAGACCAGATTACTACTATAGTACTAGTAAAAACTTACTTAGTCTGCAACTTAACTTTATGGTCTAACAACATAACTCTATAAATACCAGACTTAAGTCTGATTACACATAATTCCTAACCAATACCCTCACCCTAACTTGATCTTTACTTGTGAAATTCAAATTCTTTGAGTATCTTCATATATGAGCTGGTGGTCATGCGGATGTTTGGATAGAAATTATCTTGGAATTAATCCTTGAAACTGCAACAGTGATGATTTTCTGTATATCTAACATTGTTCATGTGATCTTCTATTAGCAACTCTTTGAAATCATACACTAAGGATATTTGCAGCATCAATCTTTTAACATCATGGCCAACAACTTATCATAGCTACATGTATATAAGCTTTCTCAGCTAACAGAAATAGACAGCAACTGTCTATAGTGTACATTCAGATCATAAAGGGTAGTTCAGTCTATTCTCGATCTACTTCCAGTGTGTTTTAACTCCTGAGAGAGGTGAATCGAATAAAAATTTAAATGGATTTGATATCTCTTTACCAGGTTAACCCATTAACGTCTGGAAGTTAACAATTGTTGTGGTTTAATAAAACATGGACATTGATAACCATTTCAACTCTTATACAATGACACATAGGTAGAGTTGAAAATACCAATAATGATTTTTAGCAAATCATTCAGCTTCATCAACGTATTTGAATTGAAGCCAAGTTACCTAGTAACCGTTATGGCATCTTCTGGGCTTAGCTACAATCCTTCTGGTGGACGATCATGACATCACCCAATCTGTGTGGACTATGTTAACCAGTTCAGCCTTTTGAACATGGGATCTTTGGTAATTTAGTACCATCTATTTATTGGTAAAACTGTCAACCATATAAGAATGGATTTTTCATCCATAGCTTTACCACAACAGTCCTATAACCTTGTGGGCTAGCCAACTCTTTAACAAACACATTATATTTGTTGAAGGTTGAGTAACCACTACAGCGTTTGGTAAACTGTCAACCGATTACGATTTGAGAAGTCTTTAACCAAAGCCGTTTGATTGTTAGTTACTAGCCAGTCCTTAATGCCTATGTAAGCTTGGTGACCCTGGGGATGACCGGGGGGAGGGGTTATTGTGTGATGGGTTAGCCAAACAATCTAAACCTTATATCTTTTCAATTATAGTCCTCTGTTTACTTATTTACTACAGAAAATGTTTTATTCATCATTTTCTAACTCCAATTTGCTTCTCAATCATCTTCAAAGTTTTTTAACAAACTTCATTCATTTTTCTCCATCCAGAAGCTTCAATTTAAGCATCACTGGCAGGGCATCATTATACAAAGTAAACTTTCCTATCCTGCTAGCATATAAAATACTACATGCCTCCAAAGTTAAACAAAAATGTACTAACTAAAATCCCACACAATATCCTAATTACCAGTCCAACTGAATATCTTTAGCATTAGTGTGAATCCTCCAAAATGCGATCTTCTATTGAGAGGTGGATTCAAACATAGTCCTGAATCCACTCCATAGTACTACTGTCATAAAAACAACTTTAGGCCTATTTTGTTCCAAACTACTGCATTACCATACCTGTATAAGCTCAATAAATCCTCTCATGTAAGTTCTTTAAGCATAGCTCTAAAAGCTCATCTAAACTGTATCAGCTCCATTTGCGCTTATTATTTGATAAATGACTTCTTTCACGCACTCTCACAACAACCCCCACTTCTTCGGAGTACTCCCCTCTCTCATTATCCCTCCTCCAAAAACCCCACCCCCCACCATTCCTCATAACCCGTTTATAAGAGCTTTGGAGCGAATGCATCAAAGCCTTCACACTAGAGGAACTTCATTAGCCATCCCGGTTGGTAATGCAGAAGTACTAACAAAAAGGCCTAAAGATGTTAAAGACATAGTACTATGGAGTGAACTACAGGACTAAGTTTGAACCACCTTCTCAATTAAGATGCCAATTGGCGCTTACCAACTACAGCAAAAGATAATCAGTTGGAGGTAATAATAAGTGTGAAGTACATATGTCCCTAACTATGGAGTCATTTATTTATATGTCTTTAATATGCAATCAGATAGGACTTAACCTTAGTCTAAAGATGCCTGCCAAGTGATGCTAAAAATGAAGCTTCTGGAAGGAAAAAAAAAAAAATGAATGAATGTTTGTGTACAAACATTATGAAGATGATTGAGAACGCAAATAGGTGTTAGAAAATGATGATGTTTATCATTGCTGGAGTAAGTAGGAAACTAGACTATAATGGAAGAGAGAAGGGTTTGAGTGTTGGCTAACCATCACACAATAAATGGTCATCAGGTCACCATGCTTAATAGGCATAAGGACTGGCTAGTCTAAAGCAAACGGCTTTGGTAAAGACTTCTCAAATCCGTTAATGGTTGACAGTTTACCAAAAACTGTATGGTTATCAACTTACCATATATGTGTTTGTAAAGAGTTGGCTAGCCCACAAGGTTATGGCTTGTGGTAAAGGCTATGGAAAATCCATTTATATGGTTGACAGTTTACCAAAAACTAGATGGTACTCAACTTACCAATGATTCACGTTCCAAAAGTTGAACTGGTTACTAGTCCACCAGGGTGATGATCCATGATTTTCCACCAAATGATTTAGCTAGCCCAAGAGCAACGGTAACTTGGTAAAGGCATAATCAATCCGTTGATAGCTGATGATTTGCTAAAAATCATATGGTAATTCAACTCACCATGTTTCATGTACTAAGAGTTGAAATGGTTATCAATGTACCATGGTTTATAAACCAAACATTGGCTACTCCAGAGTTAATGGCTAACTGGTAAAGAGATATCAAATCCATTTAAATTTTTAATGATTCACCTCTCTCAGGAGTTAACACACCTGGAAGTGATGAGAATAGATTGAAACTTTATGATCTGATGTACATAAATGTCAATGTTTGCTTCTATTTGTTGCTGAAAGTTTGTACATGAATGCTAGAAAGTGTTGGCCATGATGTTTAAAAGATTTGATGCTGCAAATATCCTTAGTGATGATTTCAAGAGTTGCTAATAGAAGTCAAGAACCTGTTTATACAGGAAAATCATCATGTTGCAGTTCAAGAATAATTCCAAAGATAATGCTTACAAAATCCTCAGGAAGCTCATAATGAAGATACTCAAAGAAACTTGAAGTTCACAAGTAAAGATCAAGTTAGGGGAGGATTGTTAGGAATTATTGTAAACAGACTTAAGTCTGGTAGTTATAGAGTTAAGTCTGGTAGACATAGTTAAGTCTGCCAGAACTAAGTTAAGTTTGACAGTACTATAGTTAGTACTGGTCTCATATAGTTAAGTCTGTTTATGTAACTGTATAGTTATCTTAGAGATATTTTAGGAAAGGATATGCATTATCCTTTCACACGCTTAGGAAAGGATATGCATTATCCTTCAACTTATTGTGAACCCAATAAGTTTCCTTGGTGTATAAAAGGAACCCTACGGCACAATGTTTAGTATGAGATTGAAATAGAATTCTAATAGAAATTAATAGCAAATAGCAAAGTTTTACATTGTGTTCTTCTTAGTACTTGTGTTAAAGATTTCACATTACACCATAGTAATCATAGACATAGTCTCTCATATAGTTGATTGGATTAATTTTCAAGTTAGCTATTGTCTACAAAAGGCCCTAAACAATCCAATACATTGACCTACAATTAGGAACAATAATCTTCATGTAAGCTCCAGAGTGAGTACGCCTTTTGCTATCTTTCACAATTACTCCATAAATACAACAAAATCCACAAATATACACGATTAAGTAACATTCTTTGCAATAACAATCAAAATGGTTTAATAACATAGGATATAAGAAGTTAAAAATAGACATTATTTGATGTCATCACACGTAGAAAGCGAACTTGACCAACTCACTTTAGAATTAGGGGAATACTTACACATTACACTAACGAGGGTGACGGGCAACAGATTGGAGTAATCAACTAGGGAGTTGTGCATGATTTAGTGAGAACGTTTGTTTACCTATTAGATTTCCCATTGTTAAAACAAACTAGATAGGCTGGTCCAATTGTATAGATGGGCAATACCTATTAGGTTATGTTAGGTTGCTTAGTCAGTAAGCTATGATATTAGTATAAATACATTACAATCTAATGTAAAACACAATTACAATTACAATAATGCATACCCTTCGATATCCCTAAAACAACTTCCCCACCCCCTTCAAAAACATCTCCCTATCACTCCTCGGAATCACCTTATGTAATTCCTACTACAGACCATCTAAGTCCATCTTCACCATGCTCACTGATTTCATCTCCATCATTAGTTTCACATTTGAGTCTAACTACTTAATATCTTCTCTCGAGTCTTCTAATGGTGAACCATCTCTCGTATCAACTACATCGATACCAACACCACCACCATCGCCTCTCATCACTCGGCAACGTCATGCAAATCTTTGTCAAAATCCCAAACAACGGGTTACCTAAAATCCTTCCATAAATCATGCTACCGCCCTCCCTACTACCATCACTAAACCAACCTTGTTTACCGTTGCCAACAACTCTCTAGAGTGGCGCCAAGCTATAAAAGAAGAGTATGAACGTCTCTCATGAAAAATGGAATGTGGTCTTTAGTACCTCGTCATCTAACACCAATGTGTTGATGGTAAGTGGTAATACAGGTAAAAATGGGACACAAATGTGCTATTACTTTTTAAAAAGCAGATTTGTTGCCAAAAGTTTGTTTTTTGGCAACAACTAGACTTTATATTCATGAGAAATTTAGCTCGATTGTCAAGTTGACAACTATTCAAGCTATTTTATCACTTGTGGTTACTAACAACTGGCAACTACGCCAGTTAGATGTTCACAATGCATTTCTTCATGAAAATCTTAAGGAGAGGATTTATATAAAACAACCTCCAGCTTATAGATCCAGAACGACCAAAACAAGTGTGTTTACTTCATAATTCCTTAAAGGCTTAAAGCAAGCCCCGCGCGCTTGGTTTGAGCTCCTCTTCAAGGCTCTCTTCAATCTCGGTTTTAAAGGCTCCAAAACAGGTCCATCTTTGTTTATTTATTCGCTTAGACGCACACTTTTGTACATTCTGGTATATGTGGATGACAATATCATTACAGGTAATAATAAGGGCACAGTCGATAATATAATTAGTCAACTTGGATTTGCTTTTGCATTAAAAGATCTTGGGCCACTTAACTACTTCTTAGGTACTGAAATTGTTCCTCATGTGTCCGGCATTCTTCTATCTCAAAAGAAGTATATTTTGGAGCTATTACAAAGTGATGATCTTTCTAACTGCAAGCCTGTGTCTTCTCCCATGGTTACCTCAATTTAGATGACAGTACTGCTTTCTCTAATCCAATGGAATATCGACAAGTAGTGGGTTCTTTACAATATGTTACCATATCTCGGTCTGACATAGCTTTTTTTGTTAACAAGGTATGTCAGTATATTCATGCTTCGATTGAGAATCATTGGTCTGCAGTTAAACGGATTTTACGTTATCTTTATGGTACGGTTAAACATGGTATGCTCATACGTCATTCTTTTGTTTTACCCTTCAAGCTTTTACTGACGTGCTATGGAAAGGTAATCCTGATACTTCTCTTGAAGCTTTATCAGATGCTGACTGGGCAGGGGATTCAGACGATCGACGATCCACAAGGGGATTTTCTATATATCTTGGTTCAAACCATATATCTTGGACCGCTCGTAAATAACATACGGTTTCACATTCCTCTTCAAAAGCTGGATACAAAGCCCTTGCTGACACCGTTGTTGAGCTTACATGGCTTCAAGCTCTTCTTTATGAGCTTGGTATTCGTTCATCTTCAACTCCTATACTATGGTGTGACAATCTTGGTGCAACATACTTGTCAGCTAACCCTATCTTCCGTGTGCGTACAAAACACATTGAAATAGACTACACTTTGTTCGGGAAAAGGTTACTCAAGGAGATCTTCGAGTTCAACATATATCTACACATAATCAAATTGCAGATATCTTTACAAAGCCATTACCAACTCCTCGATTTCCTTTTTCTAATATATAAGTCTACAGGTTATTGCCCGACCTTAGCTTACGGGGCTGTTAGAACAAACTAAATACCAACCCAATGTACAGAAGGGTTGTTCCTATTAGGTTATGTTATGTTGCTTAGTCAGTAAGCTATGGTATTAGTATAAATACATATACAATCTAATGTACAAAACACAATTAGAATTACAATAATACATACCCTTTGAGGTTTTATAGCCACCAATTTTACTTTTCCTTCATGAATTTGATTAGATTTAGATTAGTTTTAGCTTAGTTTAAAACCCCCTTCAAAACCTAAGATTTTACTTGCTTTCTAAAAAACATAAAATCACAAAAATACTCTTCCCTCAACCTTTAGATCTTAGTAACATACAATTCGAACCTACCTCACTATTCCCCTAGAGAATGATCAATCCCCCGAGTCTTGCCTATACTACACTATAATGATAGTATTTTTGCCTAGGAGGATTGTAAAACTTCTATTGCTTTTGCAATAATCCGCATTATACGTCATTGTCAGTACCTGCATTTAAAAGTGTTAACGATAAAGCAACAGATATAGACGAGTGTCTTGTTCACACATCGAGTTTTGGTAACTTTAACCTCCGGTTCCGTGAGGACCATTTTAAAGTATGAATATTGTACCTGCATCATTAGGATTTGATTCATGAATGAATCTCCTTTGACATGTTTTTCAGCAAAAATTGGTGGTTTATTCTAACTGACACTCTGGTAGACACTAACGAAGCTTTTAAATATTCCATAGTTGTTCATATATCCGGTTTCCCAGACAAGTAAGGATAACAGGCGAATATAGGTGAATCATTGATACACACTATGAAGTAAGCAACAACGATTTTAGAGTTTCTCGTCAAATCATAAGCTTGGATCGCAATGGATTACCAATTATCACATGTTTGAAATTTTACAAGATTTCCCATGTCACCTACCGCAGTGTTGTTTGATGTTAACATTAGAAGGATTTCCATTCATCACTATGGAATGGTAAGAGCATCACTCTGAATGTTCTGGCAAGATCATAAAGATAGTTCGTAGGAATCTTGTTATAACTTGAGAACTTATTGTTGTTCACCAAGTGTATTTTGACTTTGTGTCCTAATGAGATTTATATTTGATCTCTTTTGGCTCTAGACTCGATTAGTGCATTTTGGTTTTACTGATCGGAGGCTGGAGCTGACTGTCACCTTTTCAATATCAACAATCTCGGAGTGAGATGTCAATAGATACTATGTGTATCTCCGTGACAAATGAGGCAAGTGTCTTTTGAGATAAACTTGAATGGCTCGGAAGGTTTGTGCATTGTATAACTAGGTCCATGATGTCTATCTTCAATACCAGAAATCATCTTTCTGATTCTGATAGATTATGTATTGACCCGGTTTTATGCTAAGTATATTGAAGCTTCTTTCTTTTCACCCTTTATCCTTACATTTCTTTTTCATTCTTCAACCCCTTCAATGTTTACCAAGATGTCAATACTATCACCATGTTGTGATTCTTTTGGTGATAACTCATGTCTTAGTCTACATTATTCCCTTTTCTCATTCATCTCCAAATCATACCTAAGGACTTCTAATCTAACTATGGAATGTCCATGGGTAGATCCCTTCGGTTCTGGTTGGATCGTATAACTAATACCTAACTTTAACCACCTTATGACTTCATTAATGGTGTGATGTAGTTGGTTGTTGGGTATAGTAATCAAAACCATAAAACCATTTGAAAATCAATCAAAGTGTTTAATATGAATCAAAACGTTTAACACTTTGAGAGTTTCATTCTTTTGAAATACTCCCCCTACACTTGTGCATCGATATTTAAAATTATTTCGTACATGAGGCAAGAGTTAATGCACTTAACCACTTGTATCTTATAGACATAATTCTTTTCTCAATCACATTTGAATCAGTTTCTCCCCCTACGAAATATAAATCTCTATATTTATTTTTTTTTTTTTTTTTTTTAATAAAAATCCAATTTGATTTATATAAAAAAAAAAAACTTGGGAACATGAAAAAATTTCATTGGGAGGAAAAATGATACCAAATGTGTTGCATGAATTATTTAAACGTTTTTTTGTTGCTCCCCCTCAATTCTACACCAATTATGACACCACATAGTATAGTTATGACATTTTATATTACTTGTGAAATCAAGATTGAACAACTGTTATATGTTATAAACAAAATGAGAAAGCTAGTTATGTCAAAGTATGTTTATATCTAGAACGGATGGTCACTGGGCCAGTAGTGCGGTTTTCAATTTATCTAGAACGGATGTAGCTTTGATCGCTAGCGCGCTTGTCGATATATACACACTTGTCGACAACTATTTTTGACAATTAATCTTATTCATTTGGTTATGAAACATTTTTTGAAATGTTTTCACACTAAAACAGACATGTAGAGAATGTGCCTAAAATCATTAAATCATGGTTTTAAAAGCTTCCCCTCAAAAATTGATCAACTTAAAAAAAGTTTCAACTTTTGAAGATATCATGAGACGAGAGTGTTGAACACACAATTTTGAAAGATACCACAAGTATGAAAGAATCAGAGGTTGTGACGACCCGTATTTAATCAGATTAGGATACCTTTAGAAATGGCAGAAGAGATCATTTTGTGTGATCTTTTGTGCATATGTGTTATAGTAAGTGTGCTAAGTGGTTTGAATAGGTGTTCATGATGTCAGTTTGAGTGTAGATCATCTCATTTATGTAGTGCGTTTGTGTTAAGAGATAATAATTTATTGTTTAGCGTAAAGTGATAATGTAAAAAAAGGCGTATGCATGCAATGCTAGGTAATAGTTGGATGAGTTTGTGTTAGAGGTTTTGTGAATGTTTATGTTAGTAGATAAGTATAGTGGGGTGAAATTTTTTGATATTACTAGAAGACCTTTCTAAAAATAGAAAGTGAAATGTGAAATGAAAAGTTATATTTTTGGAAAGTTTAGTAAGTTGCATTTATGTAAAAAGGTTTACCCAAATTAGCTTAGGTTTTTATGAAAACTTAAGGTAATGAAGATAATTAGTTATTTAATAATTAAATAAAAAAATATATAGTGGTGTTTATTCGGCCGGTTAGGGATAAAAGAAAAAAAGGAGACAATTTGATTACAACTAGGATTTTATTAGTATAAATACAAAACCAATAAAACCCTAAATCACTTTTCTCTCCCTCTCCCCTTGTGATCGCCAAAACCCTCAAGAAGAAGAAAAAAAAAGATTTTTTTTAATCAAGAAACAAGTTGGTGATTTAGTGTTCAAGAATCAAGGTTTAGGTATGTTCGTTAACCCTAGTTGTTTAGTTTTCTTTAAATCATGTAACAATTAATATGATGGATCATTAGGGTTTTAAAAACTTCTGTAATTAAGGATGTGTTAATCATGCTAGAGCGATTAGGGTTTAATTAGGATCATATTGGTGTAAATGGTTAGGGTTAGATCGCGTTAATTTATGATTTAGAGTTAAGCAGAATTTAGGACTATGTTCAACTGATGATATCTTGATGATAGAAATGTGTTTTGATTTGATTCAAAAGCCTAAATTGTAGTTCAAAGAGTCTATTTTTCAAAAAGTCCGGCCTCGAATGATTTTGAGTTCTGGAAGTTGGTCAAACGTTGGTTACAAGAAAAGTTGTCAAAACAGTAAATACGGGTCAGAATTAGTCATGTTTAGGAAGGTAAAACCCTAACTTAAATGTGGAATTAAGGATAGCCAATCTACATTGGTTAAGTTCAATATGTATATAAAGAAACCCTAGAAGGATAGCTTCTGATTTTTTGTCTAAGTATGGTAATTAGGGACATACATTTTAGTGTGCAATCAGATCTGAATTGGGACAGTTTTGAAGTTTGATTTTATTTGGGATAGTTGCACATGTAATGGGAGCTTGGGAATCACAAGTTAGTTAGTAAACTCATAGATGAACTTAGATGATTTTTGGTATAATTTATAAAGGTCGGCAAGTAAGGTTTTTAAGAGAGTAAATAATATACACTATAAATATGCATTTCAGAATAAATAGTATTTAACTAGTGTAAATGTTGTTAATGAACTAGGTTAAGGTTGGGCATGGTGTCGGGGTGACCCAAGATGGTTAATCAAACCCTTAATATCCATCAAATGTGTGTTACATGGACCCAGAGCTTTATGCTTTGGTCGCGTGTACCGTATTTATTATTTGTATAGATACGTAATAGAAATTGGAAGCTGTCGTTTTAGCATCATGTGAGTTACATATTCCACTTTTTATTGCGTTTTAAACTTGGGATGGAAATGATGCAAGTGTTGAAATATGTTTTAAATTTTTGTGACTATGTGTTAGTTTAAATGGATGGACTATTATGTGACTGATATGCGTTATGTGCTACATGTTATGTGATATGATAATGATGTATTGTTGCCTAGTCAGGATGGTTACTTGCGGGTATCCATGGCCTGAGATAGAGGGAAAAGGATTTGGTATGATCCAAGATCGATTGAGGTTGTCTGCTTAGTGTTTGTGTGGTTGATTGTGTAACACCCCCAACAATGTGTCGCAGCGGAAATATGTCTGAGGGCGTTACTTCATAATACAACATCACAAGATACAAGAGAACGGCCTTTAAATGTGTCATTTGAAAAGTAATCTCGTTGATTTTCTTGAAATTGATATAAGATTTGTCCCATAATTGCATCACAATGAAAAGCTTGAAAGCGATACAACGAGATTTGATCATTTGCATGTAAGTAGAAATTCATGGATGAAATCTTGTCAAATTTAGACTCCAATGCACATCAAGTAAGCCAAGCATCTAATTCACCTGAGAAAAACATGCTTAAAAGTGTCAACATAAAGTTGGTAAGTTCATAGATTTTTGTAAGTATAAATGTAATTGTTGAAATCAAAAGATTTATAAAGTATGCATGACCATCAATCCTTATAATAGTCACCAAATTGTACGTATGAAAGTTGGACCGTAATTGTTCAAAGTATGCATGATAATTAAAACTATCACGAAATGTTGCAAGTATGTATTGCCCAATGAGTGATTACGATTACTCTAAGTTCATGAAACCGATGCACTATGACCCAAGTAGGTTCCCCTCCCAGAACACCGGCCGTAACGGAAACCAATGACCCATCGCAGTGTGTCCCTGTGAAAGAACACCCAGGCAAGAAATGAATATGATACCCCCGCAAGTGTCCCCCAAGAACACCTGAGCAGTATGAATATGTACCCCTCTCAGGTTTCCCTCCAAGAACACATGTGCATATTACTTGTAGTTTAACCTTCAATCAGCTTAAGCTAATCTATCATTTTAATAAGTAAAGTAATGTATTTAGTGACAAAATGAAGTCAGTAATGTATCCCATATCGAGCTATGGTAAATGAATGTGTAAACCAATTTTGTAAATCAACCATTAAATGCATTTGCAAACAAGCATGTTCTCACCCCAAAAATATATGTAAAACAAGTAAAACATGGGGCTATAAACTCACCTCGATGTTGTAGAACGATTGGCGGGAATGCACATATTAAGCACAACACAAACGGAAACCGGAACGACTCGATCAAGAAGTTGCGGTTTATCTTAACACTCAAGAACACTAGCTTAGGATAATGTACTTGGGTTTTCCGATGGATAGATTACATCAACGAGACACGTTGATAAAAGATTAGATCTCTAGTTGTAATAGTTCGGTGGTTGGTTAAATAAAATAAATCGAAAAGTAAACGCAAAGCATGTAATATATTCTGTATATATTACATATGAAAAATTGAACAAGTATATAATTCATATCGTGAATTATATAACCAAGGCAAACAACCAAAAGCATAATTCAAAATGTATATAATACACGGCATGTATTATACATAGGGAAAGTATTATATAAGAGACGTAAGAAAAATAAAAAAAATAAAAAAAAAAAAATATAAAAAAAAAAAAAAAAATTAAAACAACATAATTCGCCATGTGTTTGGAAAATCACCATATAAGTTACTAAAGAGTCCTTGTTATAAAAGTACCGCACGTTTTATAGTTGAGAAGTATGTAAACGATGTTTTCAAAGCTTTTACAAAAGTTACGACTTTATCTTCTAGTCGGGAATCATAAAATAATATTTTATAATTATAAGTATTCATTTTCTGACGGGTTTTTAGCTAAAATAGTTGTCTCCTTTGTAAAAGTATAGTTCTCCTTTGTTTGTCGGGTTATTATATAATAACAAATTAATACTCTTAAACTATATAACCTTGTCCTTTTACCGACTTTCTAAAATAATAGAAGCTTTAGTGAAACATCACTAAGTATAGAAATTTATATAAATTTCGACATAACCTTTTCGTTTATACAACGTTTCCCATATTTATAAAATCTAATGTTTTCCACTTTCCAAACAACCCGTGTTGCAAAATATCCACGTTTCAATTTATATCTAACTAGACAAAATAATAAATAGCACATTTAATATTAACCATTACATCATCACCATTAGATACGATTTACAAATTTATATAATCTACGATATATTTATTACCGATTTTATATAAACCAAACGCACCCTTGTGGTTAAACCGTTAACCCAAACGCACCCTTTAGGTGTTTCTGTTAACCCAAACGCACCCTTGTAGTGAAACTGCTAAACCAAACGCTCCCTTATAGTGAAACTGCTAAACCAAACGCTCCCTTATAGTGGAACTGCTAAACCAAACGCTCCCTTATAATGGAACTGCTAAACCAAACGCTCCTTATGGTTTATCTGTTAACCCAAACGCACCCTTATAGCATTTATGCACAAGCAAACGCACCCTTTTGGTGTTTCTACACAGCCAAACGCACCCTATGCTAGTGTTTCTGTTAAACCAAACGCACCCTTGTGCAATTTCTAATAACTAAACGCGCCCTTGTGTAATTTCTAACAACCAAACGCACCCTATTTGTGGTGTACCCAAAAACAAATGCACCCTTTGTGGTTTTTATCAACACCAAACGCACCCTTATGTTGTGTTAACCACATAAACAAACACGCCCTTGTGGTGTGGTGGCTGCCAACCGAACGCACCCTTGGTGGTTCATCTAAAACCAAACGCACCCTTATGGCTGCAACTCAAACGCACCCGCTGGTGCTGACCACAAACCCAACGCACCCTTTGGTGTCTTTGAAACCAAACACACCCTCTCGGTGCTTTTAAAAAAACGAACGCACCCTCTCGTGGTATTTAAGAAAACCACACACACCCTTGGTGGTGTTTTCAAAGCCAACCAAAACGCTCCTTTGTGGAGGTGGCTGTGCGGGTGGTGGAGTGTCGGGTTGTGGTGTGTGGTGCGTGATGGTGTATGAAAAGCGGCGTGGAGGTGATGATGTGGTGGGGGTAGTGTTCGGTTGGTGGTGTGATTCGGAGATGGGGTTCGTGGTGGAGATGATGATGTAGCCACGGTGGAGGAGGGTGGTTGGCGTGGGGTGGGAGCGGGGCGACTGGCCGGAGATCGGCCGGAAGTTGGCGGAGGGTAAAACCCTAACTTAAAAGTGGAATTAAGGTTAGCCAATCAACAGTGGTTAAGTTCAATATGTATATAAAGAAACCCTAGAAGGATAGATTCTGATTGTGTGTCTAAGTATGGTAATTAGGGCCATACATTTTAGTGTGCAATCAGATCCGAATTGGGACAATTTTGAAGTTGGATTTTATTTGGGATAGTTGCACATGTAATGAGCATTTGAGAATCACAAGGTAGTTAGTAAACTCATAAATGAACTTAGGTGATTTTTGGTATAATTTATGGAGGTCAGCAAGTAAGGTTTTTAAGTTGGCAAAGATACACTAAAATTTTGCATTTCTGAATAAATTGTAGTTAGCTAGTGTAATGTGTTAATGAGGTGGTTAAGGTTGGGCATGGTGTCGGGGTGACCCATGATGGTTAATTAAACCTTAGACATCCATCATATGTTTGTTGCATGGACTAGATCTTTTAGCTTGGTCGTGTGTAACCGTGTTTATTTATTTGTATAGTTGCGTGATAGGAATTAGAAGCTACGTTTTAAGCATCCAGGTGAGTAACATAGTCCCACTTTTTATTGCGTTTTAAACTTGGGATGGAAATGATGCAAGTGTTGAAATGAGTTTTAAATTTCTGTGATTATGTGTTAGTGTAAATGCATGGACTATTATGTGACTGATATGCGTTATGTGCTACATGTTATGTGATGTGATATTGATGTGTGGACTAAGTCAGGAGGGTTACTTGCGGGTATCCATGGCCTGTTTAGTGGAAGGTACTGTGGCCTAGTCAGGAGGGTTACTTGCGGGTATCCATGGCCTGAGCTAGAGGGAAACCACATGGACTTTGGTATGATCCGAGAGCGATTGAGGTCGTCTGCTTGGTGTCTGAGTGATTGATTGGATTGAATTGCATGTTAGCTTGTATGTTAGTTAGCATAATTGTCATGCAAATGTATTGTTTTATAATCACAGTAATTGGATAAATTGTTTTGGAAATTGATTGGATATGTGTGTCTGAAAACCTATGTTTCTCACCAACCGTTGGTTGACGTATAAGCATCATTTTCAGGTATTCAGCAGGATGAGGTTAAAGTTAGGAAAAGTGGCTAGATGGACCGTAGGCAGCTGGCGAAGTTTAGTTATCTAGATTTCGTTATTTGTTTTGGATGATGAATGTTATTTGTTTTGCTCTGTTAGGATGTATGAATGTTTGCATGTCATGACGTTGACATGAACTGCCTTCATTTCAATGTCAGACGCCTTTTGGATTTTGTTGATGTGTTTGGGTATTTTCATGACACTGCGTGTCTATACCTTGTATTTTATGCATGTTTTAGTTTCTCTATATAGACGCCAATGTGTTGTGATGATTCCCTTTCTCGTCGCGCCTCGCGTTTCCGCCTTGGCGGGGTGTGACAGATTGGTATCAGAGCCAATGGTTATAGAGAAGTAGGTGGTTGAGCCTAGACTATAACCTAGGGGTCCTTCATGTAGATGCATTTAGGGCTTAAGTGTTTAATGCTATAACTGCTATGCTTCCCCTCTATTTTTGCATAGCTTATATATCTCGTATTTTGCTAAGTTGTCATTTTAGTTATTTTGCCTACCATTATCTGATATGATATGTATTACTTTCTTAGTATTTTAGCTATGTTTTTCCCCCACCCGTAAGAAGTCTCGTTGGGGAACCGTTTTCCCAACTGGACTTAAGCGTATGTCAATCCCAAATAGATCTATTTATAACATTCGCGCTTACAATCTAGTAATTGACAGTTCATGATAATGGGCTCAATGGGTTATCGCTACTTAGGCAAACACGTAATCATT
>BQNB010019182.1:0-67182 GCA_026074375.1 Tanacetum coccineum
TGCCCGTTTACGTTAACTGGTCATTTTTAGCTTACGCGATTTAACGTAACGATTTCCATTAAAAACAAACGCGTACAATACTAAAAATAAATAGTTACTTTATTAACGTCGTACATTGTCCTAAAACACGAGGTGTTATACGGGTTGTAAAATCTTTGCGTAAATTTTAAAAAGAAATTTCATGATCCATTACTATATGTATAATCTCAAAACAAACCAAACACAATTTGTAGTCTCATAGTTCATATATGTGAGAGTATACAGTGCAATGCATCGTTGGCACGTCATAGGCAATTTTTGCCACCTATGGCGCCGCCAAACTGCACTAGCACTCACGCCATAGGTGAGTTGTGTTCCAAAGCCGTTGTCCAACGAGCGCTTTTCATTTATTTTCTTTTTTTGAATTTAAACATTATGCAACAGTTAAAACCAACGGCAAAAGAAAAACACTATTTTTTACAATAAATACTCACTTTTAACTTATTTTATTCACACAATAAAATACAATCACAATCTATATACACTTTCACATATGATTCAATCCCTCTTTCAAAAATGAATAACCAAAACAACGATTGACTCATGAACATTTCTCCCATCTTCTTCGTCAGGTAATTCGAGTTCCTCAACACCCGCAACACCATCATTCGTCACAACACATACCATCATTTGCACAATATGCAAACCAACAAACATCATTTGCATAAGATGCTTTCCCAACCCATATTTCCCACAACCCGCTTTCTCACAACATAATTTACAAATCACAACATAATTTACAAATGAACCAAGATCACTTTAACCAGACGGCATTATTCCAACTTCAACAACAAAACTCTTTTCACAACTTCGTAGCTTTTGGTAACACTTCACAAACCACGCAACCTGCCACAAACACCACAAACGATGCAAGCAACACAACCACCACTACAATCGTCACAATACTCACCACCAAACTCACCATTACAAACATCACAAACCGAGTCGTCTCCCGTAAGAAAAGGAAAAAGGAAAGCAAGAGTATGAAATCTGAGAGATAAGAAGCGAACAACACACGTATCCCTTTGTAGAACCGTAGGGGGTGAATACAGTTTTCATGACTTCTTCGAAGTTTATAAAACTTCAAGTCTCGAAAGAGCCGAGTGGTGTGATGATCTACTTAACAAAGAAACAATAAGTAGATAAAGATAGAGAGAGATACACCACGATATATACTGGTTCAGGAAGGGGGTTTAGTCCTTCCGTACGTCCAATTGTGAATCCACGACACCTATACTCATCTAGTATGATCCTTATGGTGGACTACAAACAATATTACAATTTAACTCCACCGATATGCACAAAGATCGGCACTCACAAAGAAGAGTTACTGTGACACCTTGAAAATTTCCGATCAATAAATTAGCCGTTTCCGTTTAGTAGTTTGAATTTTTAAAAGTTTCGTTTAACCGGGAAGTTGTTCCGCTTTTATCCGAGAATCATCGCCGGGAGCAAACCGGGACACCTAACGTTGTAGTATTTTGGAAATAGCCATATTTTTATATATTAAGGCAATATTTAAAATTTCATAATTTTCAGAGATACCGTTCTTCGTTTTGTTACTTGCGTAAACCGTGTTTTATTTAAAAATGAGCATATACATGGAAGGCTTAGAAATTAAATCATGCAAGAGCACTAGCATCATAAAATATTAAAAACCATTCCCCCCCCCCCCTTTTATGCATGCATACGTCCAAACCAACACCCCTTAAACCCTTGGATGCCATTTTGAATTCAAAATCAATAAGACAAAGTTCCAACTCATGTTTTGTTCTAGCTTCATTTTGATTGGGAGATCATTTTGGTCCCCGCTCTTTCTCTTGTCTTAAACCATACGCACACAACACAAACATACTTTTAGTGTGTGAAGTAAACTTGGCATTACATAAATCACAATTACTTCTACTTTCTCATTCATAATACACACACACACTAAATATTGAGTTTTCTCTCTTCTCCTTTGCTCTTTTTTGTTCGAACCACCCAAGAAACACACACACACTCATAATTTTCCAATCTTGATTAAAAACCTTTGAAGATATTGTATTCGTGGTTGATATTTATTGTATTCGGGTTAGTTATAAACAACATTTGGGTTGTTTCTAGTCATCAACCATCCTTCTAAACCACTTCTTTTTTGTAAGTCTCTTAACTTGTACTTTCATAATCATCTTGATGCATACATGCTAGTTGTACAACTTATTTTGTAAAAACAAAGATTTTAAAACTACATAAACCTTAAAAGGTTATGCTATTGGTTCGAAAATAATAAAAGAAAATATAAAGAAATCATAGTTTTGTGATCGTGGTTATTTTCGTGTAATAAAAATGGTATGTTATAGCTTATTGTATTCGGCTTATGTTAATAAGCTTTTGGAAAGCTTATTTTAATTATTTCGAGCTTATTGGGCTTTAATAGGTTCGTACCCAAGTATAGAAAAGAAGAAGAAATATTTATTTAGCTTATTTTGTTTCGACTTATATTTTGTTAGCTTATTTTCTAGCTTATTTTGAAAGGACAAATAGTAAACTTATTCGGCTTAATAAATAAGCCCGAATATAGCTTATTGGGCTTATAGCAGCGTCCCACATACAAGGCCTAACAACATGAGCTTATTTTTGAGCTTATGTGGTTTGGCTTATTATTGAGTGGCTTATTGTGAGCTTATTAATAGCTTATTATTAAGTCGCGTGTTTATTATTTAAGGTTTTGTTTATCGGACTATATGGATAAGTAAAACTACATTTTTGGACTTAATGGGCCAAGGCCCAACATAAATATAATACACCAAGGCGCAAAGCTACGGTGTGGCTTATTGAATAAGTTCACGAATAGCTTATTTAATAGTGTACGACTTAGACGCTATACGTGTAACTCATTTTGAATGTTGGACGTTGCGAATAATAAGAGATTTGATGATGTATAGTTTGTAATCATGAAAAGTGGATTGGAAAGTGATTTAAAAATGGTTTTAAAAAAATTCTACGACTTTGGAAAACGTGTAAACACGAACGGGTCATGCCGAAATTTTTATAAATTATTATACTTAGATAATACTAAAAAACGCACAAGATATGGGAATTTAATTTTTAAAAAAAAAAGTGGGGCCCCGAAAAAAAACCAATAATTAAATTTGTTTTTTTTTTATAGAATATATATATATATATATATATATATATAATATAAATATATATATATATATAGTATATATAATATATATATAAATATAAATATTACATAGACATATATATGTAATAATATTAAATATACATACTATTATCTACTCTTTTTAAATTCGAAAACATTTTTACTATTATAAATAACGATCACAAGCGATAATTTTTGTTAACATATTATCAAAATTAAACTATATATGCTTATGCATTATCCGTAATTCGTTGTTACTCCGATATTAAACCAAACCCTCATTTCATAGGTTGTCTTTGTGAACCGTTGTTCGTTATCGTGTGATTTTATTCTAGACTATTCTTCTTCAATTCACCAATCGAGGTGAGTTCATAGCCCCACTCTTTAACTCGTTTTGAATAATTGTTTTATAACTTGGGGTGAGAAACATTGATTGTTTTTAAAACCGGACACAAGTACTATACGTAAGAAATTCCCCGTTTACGTGTTGCCTAAGTAGCGTTTAGACCACTATTGCCCGAATTATCATGAACTGTTAATTTCTTGACCGGAGGACCGGTTAAGGGGTCGCGAGTGAATAAATAGATCTATTGGAACTAATTATCCCTATTCGGGTAAGAAACACTTACTAGTTCGAGATTTCCAAGGACTGACGGATATATGTCATGTCGAAACTAGTTAGGTGGTCTTTGGTCGGACACCCATAGGGCAAGCCTTTTATAGCACTGTACATGCTAATCTTTAGTATTAAGTTTACGAGTGTCATGACTTAGTACAACGGAAAAGCACTTATGTGAAGTTGAGTCTCCAAAAACTTGTACGCATACGTTTTGATAATCTTGTGGTCCACAATATTAACATTTGAACAAAACCTAAGAATTCCTTCACACAATTTTATGATGAAGTTTTTAGACATGTTTTTCTCAGGTGCTTAGCATGGATGTCGTTGCTTGATCTATATGAAGTCTAATTGCCCGAACTAGTTTTTCAGATTTCATCTATGTTATCTTAAATACCGTTGTTAAACTTATTTAAGCTTCCGCATTTTAACTTTGAATCTTTTAAATTTGATCAATGTAAAACTTATTATTATTTTAAATTAATGCATTGTTGTTTATTTTTGAAACGTACCCTTAGAGGTCGTTCTTTATGCTTTGTACTTGAGATATTGGATGACGTCACGCCCCCGGATACTAAATCGGACGGGACACAATATGGGGGTTTAGACAATTGGTATCAAGAGCCAGGTTATAGAGAACCAGGTAGTATAAACTAGGTCTGGACTATAACCAGTATGTGATCCTACGCGATTATTTGCCTTACGTAATTATAAATATACATAATATGTATATGTACTATGTAATTAAATACTAAGTATAACTAATATTGCTATAATTATATTGTATTTCTTTTCGCGGTACTGCATTTGATGGTCTATTCATTCATTTCATTCGTTCATTTACACATTTGTTCATTCTTTCCCGCATCATGCATGGTTGGTATAAAAGATATTTATATAAACTTTTGCTTGTGCAGGTCATGGCTATTTTTGTTATCTCAGTTTCTTCAGATTCATTAAAGGATAGCGTGGGGACGCCTGCTGGACGAGTTATCTTGTTCGGTACTATCCCTACCACTATTCTCGACACTACACCTTCTGTGATTCCACCTACCACCCATATTGATACTACACCGATACCTACTGTTTCACCTACTATACCATCATCACCAGATTATACACCCGCATCACCTGATTACTCACCCGCATCTGATATGGAGTTTGATACATCCTAGGTGACCGGTCATTAGATCATATACCACCACTACCAGCTACTTTACCATTTCTTTCATCGACTGATGATTCTTCAGACAGTGATATACCTGATACACCATCATCACCTACCTATGCTACACAATTTACTGAGACTACCCTTTCTACTCAGAGGTCGCCTACAACATCTGGTGCACTTCGCGTCGAGTCATGGTTCTTATACCGGGACAACCTATCCCCCATGGTCGACCGTACCGCTACCATCTTAATGGGCCGGTACACATGATGACTGCGAGGAAGAGGGTTGGACCGATGCCTACTCATCGGCTTGCCGTGAGACATTCAGTTAACTATTCTTCTTCGGATCATTTTTCTTCGGATGATTCATCATCGAGTTTGTCATCGAGTTCATCATCAGAGACTTCTTCGGATTCTTCTGCTGATGCTTTATCTGATTCTGCATCTAGTCGTTCATCGTCTGATCATTCATTACAAGCATCACCATCGAGTACGAGATCTGGTCATCATTTTATTCATATTGAACCCAAAATGATTGATCATTGTCATTCTGCTATTTCTGAGAGACCATCTCATGATTCTTCTTTTGCGAGCCTTTCTCGCAAGAGGAGTAGATCCTATGTTGCATCTGTACCGTTATCTTCACCTACCCTTGGAGCATTGTCTTATGTACGTGATGATCTTCTACCATCACCTAAGAGGATTAGGAGTCCTGAGACAGCTACGAATTTAGAGGATTGTTCAGAGGATAGTTTTGAACCATATGTACCTAGAGAGACTGGATTAGGAGTTGACTTTGACTGATATGGAGTTTGATACATCCGAGGGTCCGTCATTAGATCATATACCACCACCACCAGCTACTTTACCATTTCTTTCATCGACTGATGATTCTTCAGACAGTGATATACCTGATACACCATCATCACCTACCTATGCTACACAATTTACTGAGACTACCCTTTCTACTCAGAGGTCGCCTACAACATCTGGTGCACTTCGCGTCGAGTCATGGTTCTTATACCGGGACAACCTATCCCTCATGGTCGACCGTACCGCTACCATCTTAATGGGCCGTTACACATGATGACTGCGAGGAAGAGGGTTGGACCGATGCCTACTCATCGGCTTGCCGTGAGACATTCAGTTAACTATTCTTCTTCGGATCATTTTTCTTCGGATGATTCATCATCTAGTTTGTCATCGAGTTCATCATCAGAGACTTCTTCGGATTCTTCTGCTGATGCTTTATCTGATTCTGCATCTAGTCGTTCATCGTCTGATCATTCATTACAAGCATCACCATCGAGTACGAGATCTGGTCATCATTTATGTTCATTGGTACCGAGTGTTCATTGTTCATCTGCTATTTCTGAGAGACCATCTCATGATTCTTCTTTTGCGAGCCTTTCTCGCAAGAGGAGTAGATCCTATGTTGCATCTGTACCGTTATCTTCACCTACCCTTGGAGCATTGTCTTATGTACGTGATGATCTTCTACCATCACCTAAGAGGATTAGGAGTCCTGAGACAGCTACGAATTTAGAGGATTGTTCAGAGGATAGTTTTGAACCATATGTACCTAGAGAGACTGGATTAGGAGTTGACTTTGAGGATGAGAGTTCTGAGTTATCTAGACATAGAGGGACTGATTTAGAAATGGATGTTGAGGTTATGAGGAGCGGTGGGATTGATATTGACCCCGAGATTCAGGAAGAGATTGACAAGTGTTTCGCTTATGTGGATGCTCTTAGAGATAGAGAGATTGATGCTAGGGTGGTAGTTGAGACTATTGATCGAGAGGAGATCGAGACTGGTGTGAGAGGCCTAGTTGAGGTTAGAGTTAATAGAGTTACTCACCCAGTGGTAGGTGAGGATATTCCTGAGCCTGCTCAGAAGGGAGCTGTAGAGGTCACGTATGAGACATTGGGAGATTTAGTTCAGAGGTTTCATGATCATACTGAGGAGATTCCGGTTCGTCGTATTTAGGTTATTGAGAGTGTCCAGAGGGATCAGGGACATAGGATCATAGCGATAAGACAACAGAGTGCTGATATGTTGGAGAGGATTGGAGAGCTAGAGCGGGATAACATGAGACTTAGAGACATGATGGATGTTGTGAGTCAGAGAGTTGCCTGGTCCAGCGTAGGGAGTTGCGTGTTCAGAGGGAGATAAGACAGATTCAGTATTTCAGATTTTATGACCGTATGAGGATTGTTAGGCTTGAGGTTTGTGCCAGGAGGCATTTGGGTTACCGTTCTTAGATTGTTTCTTGATTATCCTAGTGTTGACCCGTTGTGCCTAGTAGTAGCTAGTTATTAGGGATTTGTAAATCCTATATTTTGGAATCGTATTGTAACATTTAGTATTGATGATATGAAATCAAATGTTACCATTCTATGTTCGATATTTTAACCTAATGATATTTTCTTTTGCTTATTGCATACTACATTATTACTAAATCGTGGCATTATCATAAAGTTATTATAATTTTGTATTTCCGTATAATAATACTTGCTATTTTATTTGAACCTCGTTAACAATCTCGCATCACCACGAAATTTCATCGCGTTGTGCATTGTTATGTTGTAGGACAATGCCTAACACTCGATCTGGAGCATCAAGGACACGTGAAGGAACTAACGAGCAGATCGATCGCCAAATAGCGGGAGCGTTAGGAGCTCGTACCACTGCCAAGAACCTTGAACCCCTTATAAGAGACGAGGGTGGTCAAGAGGAAGTAAATGGAAATGGATGAAATGGGAATGGAGGAAATATGAATGAAGGAAATGGAAATGGAGGAAATGGAAATGGAGGAAATGGAAATGGAGGAAATGGAAATGGGGGAAATGGAAATAGAGGAAATGGAAATGGAGGGAATGGAAATGGTAATGGAGGAGGAAATGGCTATAACTTTAGAGGATTTGTGCCTGATCGGGAGTGCATATATCAAGACTTCCTGAAGTGCCAACCACTTAACTTTAATGGAACGGAAGGAGTTGTTAGGTTAACTCGTTGGTTCGAGAAGATGGAAACAGTATTCCATATTAGCAACTGTCCAGAGAAGTACCAAGTGAAGTATGCTTCGTGCACGCTTCTGAATAGTGCATTGACTTGGTGGAACTCCCACAAGAGAACAATTGGGATTGAGGCCGCATATGCCATGAGTTGGGCAGAACTTATGAAGTTGATGACAGAAGTGTACTGTCCAAGAAACAAGGTCTAGAAGATGGAGACCGAGTTATGAAACTTGGCTGTGAAAGGAAATGACTTGACTGCTTATACCAGAAGATTTCAGGAATTGGTGTTGTTGTGTACTATAATGGTCCCAAATGAGGAAGACAAGGTTGAGAGATTCGTTGGAGGGTTGCCTGACAATATTCAAGGAAATGTAATCGCTGATGAACCCACTAAACTTCAAGATGCAATATGTGTTGCCAATAACTTAATGGATCAAAAGCTGAAGGGGTATGCTAGAAGTGCTGAGAATAAGAGAAGGTTGGATAACAACACGAGAGACAATCATGGACAATAATCAGTTTTTAAGCGGCAAAATGTTGGAGGCCAGAATGTGGCAAGAGCATACACGGCTGGGAACAATGAGAGAAAGGGGTCTGTTGGATCCCTACCCTACTGCAGCAAGTGTAAGATATACCATGCAGGGCCGTGTACTGTGAGATGTAGAAACTGTAAGAGAGTTGGTCATATGACTAGGAATTGTAAGGTCACTGTTACTCCAAACACTCAGAGAGCCCCAGTTGGAAATCAACCGGGTATTGTTTGTTATGAGTGTGGAAGGCCGAGAAATTTTAAGAAATATTGTCCTAAGTTGAGAAATCAGAACCGTGGAAACAAGACTGAAAACAAGAATGGGAACAAGACTGAAAATTAGACTGGAGGTAACGAAGCTACAGCAAGGGCTTACGCCATTGGTGGAGGAGGAATAAACCCTGATTCCAACGTTGTCACAGGTACTTTTCTTCTCAATAACTGTCATGCCTGTATGTTATTTGATTCGGGAGCCGATAGGAGTTTTGTGTCGTCAACCTTTAGTGCTTTGCTTGATGTTGAACCATCCACTTTAGACACTAATTATGCCGTAGAACTTGCCGATGGAAGAATTTCATAAACAAATGTTGTCTTTAGAGGCTTTACATTAGGATTATTAGGTCATCCGTTCGACATAGATCTAATGCCCGTAGAACTTGGTAGTTTCGACGTCATCATCGATATGGATTGATTGGCGAAGTACCACGCGGTAATTGTTTGTGATGAGAAGGTCGTCCGTATCCCTTATAGAGATGAAGTGTTGATAGTCCGAGGTGACGATTATGACGGCGGAAGTAAGTCGAAGCTGAATATCATATCGTGTACGAAAACCCAGAAGTATATTGAGAAAGGATGTCAAGTATATCTAGCCCAAGATACATCTAAGAAGACTGAGGACAAGTTAGAGGAGAAGCGACTTAAGGACGTACCGATCGTACGAGAATTTCCAGAAGTCTTTCCAAAAGACTTGCCTGGGCTACCGCCTGCTTGACAAGTTGAATTTCAAATCGACTTAGTCTTTGGTGCTGCACCTGTAGCACGAGCCCCGTACCGATTAGCACCAGCCGAACTGCAAGAGTTATCCACTCAGTTGCAAGAACTTTCTGACAAGGGATTTATAAGACCTAATTCCTCACCCTGGGGAGCACCGGTTTTGTTTGTCAAAAAGAAAGATAGATCTTTTTGGACGTGTATCGACTACCGTGAACTAAACAGACTTACTATGAAAAATCGATACCTACTTCTGAGAATCGACGACTTGTTTGATCAACTGCAAGGGTTAAGAGTCTACTCTAAGATCGACCTGAGATCTAATTATCACCAACTCAGAGTTCGAGAGAAAGACATTCCTAAGACCGCATTTAGGACTCGCTATGGTCACTACGAGTTCCAAGTAATGTCGTTTGGTTTGACTAACGCACCGGCAGTATTCATAGATTTGATGAATAGGGTGTGCAAACTGTATCTGGATAGATTCGTGATTGTGTTCATCGACAATATTTTGATTTACTCCAAGAGCAGAAAGGAGCATGAAGGACACCTTAAGTTAATTCTAAGGTTACTTAAGAATGAGGAGTTGTACTCCAAGTTTTCGAAGTGTGATTTTTGGCTGTCGAAGGTACAATTTCTCGGTCATGTGATTAATAACGAGGCGTTCACGTTGATCCCGCTAAGATTGAGTCTATCAAGGATTGGGCATCACCCAAGACACCAACCAAGATTCGTCAGTTTCTAGGCTTGGTCGGTTACTACCGACGATTTATCGAAGGGTTTTCAAAGATCGCTAGGCCTATGACAAAATTGACTCAGAAAAGCGTAAAGTTTGATTAGGGAGAAAAGGCAGAAGCTGCGTTTCAGTTGTTAAAGAAGAAATTGTGTAGTGCGCCGATATTGGCTTTACCCGAGGGAAGTGAGAACTTCGTGGTATATTGCGATGCCTCGCATAAAGGGTTGGGTGCGGTTTTGATGCAAAAAGAGAAGGTCATAGCTTACGCATCCCACCAACTCAAGGTTCATGAGAAGAATTATACCACACATGACCTAGAGCTTGGTGCAGTAGTGTTTGCTTTGAAGATGTGGAGACACTATCTGTATGGTACGAAGTGCGTCGTATTCACTGATCACAAGAGTTTGCAACACATTCTCGATCAGAAGGAGCTGAACATGAGACAACGACGGTGGTTAGAGTTGTTGAGCGACTACGACTGTGAGATTCGATATCACCCAGGAAAGGCGAACGTGGTGGCTGATGCCCTGAGTCGAAAGGAAAGAAGCAAGCCGCTATGAGTTCGGGCCTTAGTTATGACTATTGGGTTAAATCTTCCTAAGCAGATTTTGAGTGCTCAATCGGAAGCCAGGAAAGAAGAGAACTTTATCAACGAAGATTTGCATGGCATGATTAACAAGTTAGAACCTCGTGCTGACGGAACATTGTGTTTGAACAATCGAAGTTGAATTCTGTGTTTTGGTGATCTGAGAGCTTTGATTATGCATAAGTCCCATAAGTCAAAGTATTCTATCCATCCTGGATTGGATAAGATGTACCAAGACATGAAGAAGTTGTATTGGTGGCCTAACATGAAAGCAGAAATTCCCACCTATGTCAGCAAGTGTTTAACGTGTGCTAAGGTTAAGATAGAGTATCAAAAACCGTCTGGTTTGTTGGTTTAACCAGAGATCCCACAATGGAAATGGGATAATATAACAATAGACTTTGTGACTAAGTTGCCAAAGACGACAGCCAGTCAAGACACGATTTGGGTAATCGTTGATCATCTTATTAAGTCTGCTCATTTCTTGCCTATGCGAGAAGATGATACGTTAGAGAAGTTGACGAGACAATACTTGAAGGAAGTAGTCTCAAGGAATGGAGTGCCAGTTTCGATCATCTATGATCGCGATGGGAGATTTACTTCACATTTTTTGGAAGTCCCTTAATAAAGCATTAGGTACTCGATTGGATATGAGTACAACTTACCATCTAGAGACCGATGGTCAGAGTGAGAGAACCATTCAGACATTGGAGGACATGTTACGTGCCTGTGTACTCGACTTTGGAAAAGTTTGGGATAGATACTTACCATTGGTAGAAGTTTCATATAACAACAGTTACCATACCAACATTAAGGTTGCTCTGTTTGAGGCATTGTATAGGCGCAAGTGTCGATCACCTATCTGTTGAGCTGAAGTTAGAGATAGTCAGCTCACTGGCCCAGAGATCATCCACGAAACGACTGAGAAAATAGTTCAAATCAAGAGTTGTATTCAAGCTGCCCGTGATCATCAAAAGAGTTATGCCGATCTGAGAAGGAAACCCTTTGAGTTTCAAGTAGGAGATAATGTCATGCTAAAAGTATCACCATGGAAAGGAGTGATATGTTTTGGCAAACGGAGAAAGTTGAACCCTCGCTATATAGGACCTTTTAAGATCATTGCTAAAGTAGGAACCGTTACCTATCGACTTGAACTCCCATAGCAGTTGAGTAAAGTTCACAGTATGTTTCACGTCTCGAAATTGAAGAAATGTATGGCTGACGAACCCCTTGCTATAGCGTTGGATGAGATCCAAGTTGACGACAAATTACACTTCATCAAAGAACCTGTCGAGATTATGGAACGTGAGGTCAAGCGTCTGAAGCAGAGTCGTATCCCAATTGTGAAGGTACGCTGAAACTCTAGGAGAGGTCTTGAGTTCACCTGGGAGCGTGAAGACCAAATGCAAAAGAAGTACCCGCATCTTTTCCTAATTTTTGCGTCTGTGGCGAATGCTATATCGTAAGCTTTGAGGACAACGATCTTCTAACAGGGAAAGGATGTGACACCCCAAAAATTTCCGATCAATAAATTAGCCGTTTTCGTTTAGTAGTTTGAATTTTAAAAGTTTCGTTTAACCGGGAAGTTGTTCCGCTTTTATCCGAGAATCGTCGCTGGGAGCAAACCGGGACACCTAACGTTGTAGTATTTTTGCAATAGCCATGTTTTTATATATTAAGGCAATATTTAAAATTTCATAATTTTCGGAGATACCGTTATTCGTTTTGTTACCTGCATAAACCGTGTTTTATTTAAAAATAAGCACATGAACGGAAGGCTTAGAAATTAAATCATCAAGAGCACTAGCATCATAAAATATTAAAAACCATTTGGTCCTCCCCCCCCCACTTATGCATGCATGCGTCCAAACCAACACCCTTTAAACCCTTGGATGCCATTTTGAATTCAAAATCAATAAGACAAAGTTCCAACTCATGTTTTGTCCTAGTTTCATTTTGATTGGGAGATCATTTTGGTCCTCTCTCTTTCTCTTGTCTTATCCAACACACACACACAAACACACTTTTAGTGTGTGAAGTAAACTTGGCATTACATATAAACATTACTTCTATTTTCTCATTCATAATACACACACACACACTAAATATTGAGTTTTCTATTTTCTCCTTTGCTCTCTTTTGTTTGAACCACCCAAGAAACACACACACACTCATAATTTTCCAATCTTGATTAAAAACCTTTGAAGATATTGTGTTCGTGGTTGATATTTATTGTATTCGAGTTAGTTATAAACAACATTTGGGTTGTTTCTAGTCATCAACCATCCTTCTAAACCAGTTCTTTTTGTAAGTCTCTTAATCTTTAAATAACTTGTACTTTCATAATCATCTTGATGCATACATGCTAGTTGTAAAACTTATTTTGTAAAAACAAAGATTTTAAAACTACATAAACCTTAAAAGGTTATGCTATTGGTTCGAAAATAATAAAAGAAAATATAAGGAAATCATAGTTTTGTGATCGTAGTTATTTTCGTGTAATAAAAATGGTATGTGAAAGCTTATTGTATTCGGCTTATGTTAATAAGCTTTTTGGAAAGCTTATTTTAATTATTTCGAGCTTATTAGGCTTATTATTTGGTTCGGCCCAAGTATAGAAAAGAAGAAGAAATATTTATTTAGCTTATTTTGTATCGATTTATATTTTGTTAGCTTATTTTCTAGCTTATTTTGAAAGGAAAAATAGTAAACTTATTCGGCTTAATAAATAAGCCTGAATATAGCTTATTGGGCTTATAGTCGCGTCCCACATACAAGGCCTAACAACATGAGCTTATTTTTGAGCTTATGTGGTTTGGCTTATTATTGAGTGGCTTATTGTAAGCTTATTAATAGCTTATTATTAAGTCACGTGTTTATTATTTAAGGTATTGCTTATCGGACTATATGGATAAGTAAAACTACATTTTTGGACTTAACGGGCCAAGGCCCAACATAAATATAATACACCAAGGCATAAAGCTACGGTGTGGCTTATTGAATAAGTTCACGAATAGCTTATTTAATAGTGTACGACTTAGACGCTATACGTGTAACTCATTTTAAATGTTGGACGTTGCGAATAATAAGAGATTTGATGATGTATATTTTGTAATCATGAAAAGTGGATTGGAAAGTGATTTGAAAATGGTTTTAGATAAAGTCTACAACTTTGGAAAATGTGTAAACCGTTGTTCTTTGTGAACCGTTATTCGTTATCGTACGATTTTATTCTAGACTATTCTTCTTCAATTCACTAATCGAAGTGAGTTCATAGCCCTACTCTTTAACTCATTTTGAATAATTGTTTTATAACTTGGGGTGAGAAACATTGCTTGTTTTTAAAACTGGACACAAGTACTATACGTGAGAAATTCCCCATTTACGTGTTGCCTAAGTAACGTTTAGACCACTATTGCCCGAATTATCATGAACTGTTAATTTCTTGACTGGAGGACCGGTTAAGGGAGCACGAGTGAATACATAGATCTATTAGGACTAATTATCCCTATCCGGGTAAGAAGCACTTACTAGTTCGAGATTTCCAAGGACTAACGGATGTATGTCATGTCGAAACTAGTTAGGTGGTCTTTGGTCGGACTCCCATAGGGCAAGCCTTTTATAGCACTGTACATGCTATCTTTCAGTATTAGTTTCGGTGTCATGAGCTTAGTGCAACCTAAATGCCTCTTTATGTGAAGTTGTATCTCCTATAACTGTCGCATACGTTTTGATAATCTTGTGGTTCATAATATTTACATTTGAGCAAAACCTATGAATTCACCAACTTTATGTTGACATTTTAAGCATGTTTTTCTCAGGTGCTTAGCATGGATGTCATTGCTTGATCTATATGAAGTCTAATTGCCCGAACCAGTTTTCCAGATTTCATCTATGTTATCTTAAATACCGTTGTTGAACTTATTTAAGCTTCTGCATTTTAACTTTGAATCTTTTAAATTTGATCGATGTAAAACTTATTATTATTTTAAATTTATGCAACGGTGTTTATTTTTGAAACGTACCCTTAGAGTTCGTTCTTTATGCTTTGTACTTGAGATATTGGATGACGTCACGCCCCCGGACATTAAATGGACGGGACCCTATTTAGGGGTGTGACAGTTACTACCTACGTTATTTCGCCCTCGGAATCCATCTCTAAGAACCCGTGATTCGACTTAACCTATAACCACTAAAGACTTCCCCTTGGAAACTTATCAAACCCCAACAAGATCCCCAATGATGTAGGCACATGTTAAGGTACAAGGGAATATTTCAAGAATATTCTAAACTTGGATAGAAAGGATGGATGTTATGGGGGAATATTTAAAAGTTGAATTTAAAATGTATTAGGCACATGTTGGATTAGAGGAAGAGATAATAATGGGTTGTATGTGAGTTGGCATGATGTGATGGTGATGGGATAGAAATGAGCCTCTTGATCATGTTTGAAATGAAGGGTAGAGATGAGATGGTTAAGGGTAAGTTGGATAGGTGAGGTGGCATAATCAAGAGTGGATGGAGAAGTATGTTTATTGTGTTAGTTTAAGTTTCAATCCAAAGGAGGAGAAGAGAGTGAGGTAAGATGGATTGATGAAGTGGTGTGATCAAGGGCTAAGATAAAAGGGCGTACGTATGTGAAATTCAAATTGGTTTGTAAAAAAGAAGGTGAATATGAGATATGTGGTGGAGAATGTTTTGATGTGATGTGGAGGAGCCTATGTTGGAATGTTGACGGACAAGAAGTACACGAGGTACAATAGTATAAGAGAATGTGATTTGTCCCATGTGGGTATTATTTTGGAAAGGTTGGAGTGAATAAGAGTTTAGGATTGGAGATGGTTTGAAGATGAGAAGTACAAGCTAATTGATTTGCATCACAAGTAAAGCATATCCCGTAATGGGAAAGGATGCATTTACGCAAAGTGACATTTGACTTGGTTTGACCAATAAGGGAGTAAAACCCATTACGTGATTATGAATGGTATGTGCTTAATTACACATACCTTTTACCTTTAAAAAACGAGCTAAATAACCAAAAACGGACTCAAAATGCCAAATATATGCTTGTTTTGCTAATTGTGTTGTGCAGGAACGGATATCTCACAAAAAGACGAAAAACCAAGCAAAAAGCGACAAAAACGGACACGGGATGGAAAAGTGTGTGAAGACGAAGCCCGATCAAAGTCAAGTCAACTCCGAGAAGAAAAAGCAAAGAAAAATATAACTTGAGGGGTCAAAAATGCCAAACCCCTAAGTTAGATTATTATATAAACCACAGGGGCTGATTATGCCAATTTGGGATACTTCATTTATAAAAGAAAGAAAGGGAATGAAAAGAAGAAAGATGTGGAGGGGCTTTTCTTGTACAAAAGCCAAACATCCCCTTAATCATCTTCAACCTCTCTCTGTCACAACCCAACTTGTAAAAACCTTTCTCCCGCCAATACCAAAACCAGCCAGCACCCTGTTTTGCTCCCATACTTCTCCTGCAAAATCACTCAACATCCTACCAAATCATTTCATCCACCCTACTTCCCCCCCCAGCGTTATAAAGTCCATGTCATCAATCCCTCTCCATTCCCAAAGCACTTCGATGGCTGAGATTGTCTCCAAAGAAGCTCAAAAGAAATCAAAGGCTGGGATTTGCTCTAGATTCTCCTCACACAACTAGCACACTTGGTTTTATCTCTCCAAAGAAGCACAAGATGCAAGTCCAATACTTCGGCTATATATAGAGCTTCTTGTAAGCCTTTGAGGCATCTATCTTAGAATCTAGTTTTTAGTTTTTAATTTAACTTAGCTTATTTTCAAGTTATTTACAGTTTTTACTTTCAGCTTGTAACACTTTCAAGTTTTAATGCAAGTTTGAGTTTTTAAAGTCACTTTATAATCCCAAGTGTTAAGTTTCTTAATTGAGTTGTTTTGTGTTCAAAAGCTCTCAATACAGCTTGTTTACAAACTGTTTTAACTAAGTGAACTTAAAAAGTTAAGTAGTTAAGAGAATATCACACCAATCACTCTCAAATATACCTCAGCTTATGTTATGGATGATAAGCCAGTTCTGGATGGGCTTATGGACTCTCACTAGCTTGCTTTATGCAAGCTAGAGCTTGTAGATTCATTGTTTGACCCTGTTTAGAGCAAGGGTTTTGTAAGTCTATCTCTCTTTTTCTTATTATTCTTACTTTCAGCAGAACTGCTTGTTATAAGTTAACACTGCTAGGCCAAATCAGCCTATTTAAGTGCTTATTCTTAATTAAAATTGCTTATAAGTGTCTTATTTTGTTGATAGATAATCTGTTTTTAATTAATTTGAGAGAAAAATGATTTTGAAGGGGTATTTTCAACTAACAGTACTAACCTTAAGTTAGTTATGCTAGTTAACTTTTGGAACAGCATTAACTTAACACTACCAGTACTAACTCCAAGTTAGTACTGCTAGTTCATTTTCTTGGATTTCAAAGGTAGCAGTACTAACTAACACTAGCAGTACTAACTCCAAGTTAGTACTGTCAGTTAAAACTGTTAGTACTGACAGGTCATTTTAGCTTATCAGCTTATTATTTCAGCTTGTTTAAGATTTCTTTAGATTTTTAGAGTAGATTAAGCTTATTTTAGTGTACTGTTTTCAATAGAACTTAATTGTCTTTTCAAAATAATTTTAAGAGTTAATCAGTTTTAGTTTTCTAGCTTATTTATCATTATAGTCCATTCTGGTTGCTTATTCTTATGCTTAAGTGCTTATTTTGGGTAGTTAACCTCCTGTTTTAGCTTATTTGCTTATTTCTTGTTTAATTGTGTTTTGTTAAGGCTAACAGTACTAACCTTAACTTAACAGTACTAACTTATAACTAGCAGTACTAACTTTAAGTTAGTACTGGTAGTTAATACTGGTAGTACTGTGTCTTTGTATGTATGGTCTCCTCTTGTTTTAATTTAGCTTAATTGCATGCCTAATTTGCTTATTTAGATTTAGATTAGCTTATTTGTCTGTCTTAAGCGTATTAGAGCTTATTCGTGCCTTAGTGTAAAAGTTTTAAGTGTTTTTGCCATTCCTAGCTTTGATTCTTGTTCCAGCTTATTATCTTTGCTATTTTTATGTACTTTTGCTTATTTTAATTTAGTTTTAGTGCCCAATCATTCCCTGTGACATTCAAACATAATTCATCAATCGTTTTCGATAATCCATCTCTAGCCTCGTTGGGACATAACGACCCGGGAACACTCTATACTGCTTCCGGTTTTCTTGATCTCGCGGATTCTGATCCTTGTTGTGTATTTATATTTATATTTACTTATTGATACATAAAAAGAGGGGTTGGTTTGCGCGAGTCAATTTTTGGCGCCGCTGCCGGGGAGGTTGAAAAAGAATATCGCTACGTATTGACAACTTGTGTTTGAATCTGTGAATATTTTATAAAAAAAGAAAAAAAAAAGAAAATAATATAAAAAGTACAAAAATATTTTTCATTTTTTAGTATAATTACAATATAAAAACAAAAGAAAAACCAAAAATATAAAAACATTGTCCATAATGGGTAAAAATACCAAAATATAATATTCTCAATTGAGGTATTATCATAATAACTTCCGGTGAACTTATTGTATCCCCAAACTCGTAGCCAAAAAGATTTAAAACTTACCATTTGTGTCTCTTACGATATACGGCTCACCTTGAAAAGTTGAACATACTATAAAGTGGTATGAAGGAAGGGTTGTTTTCCGGGGAACTACACCTGAAAGGAAAATTAAGCGCTTCCGCGTCAAAAAAATGGGGTTTTTTTTTCTCCCCCCCCCGACTTCCGCCGCTCACCACTTTGCCGTTTACCTTTTTGAGAGCTACCGTGAAGTAAGTAGATTATTTGGTTTAAGTTGTCTTACCTCATTATCCGGTAAAATACATTGTGAATAAACCAAAAAAAAAAAAAAACTAAAAATTAGTGTAAATTTTCTTTGTATATTTCTATTTTGTGCATGCGCACCATAGTCTTCTCCAAACCCGTAAAACTTCGTCAAACCCACGAAGTCCGTCTTATCTCTGTTGAATCATCCAACGTGAGAGAGAGCTTATAATAATGGCGGGGCGCGGGGGGGGGGGGGGGGGGGGGGGGGGTTAGTAGAGGTTATGTTAAGGTTACGCAACATATATATCTATGCTCGTGATGTGTCTGATGTTTGTGGTTTGTTTGTTGGCTAGATTTGTTTTTAAATTTTATTCTAGCTATGCCAATTCTCGGCGGACACCCGTCCGAGGAGGGGGGGGGTGGTCTCTAGGAGGCGAGTCCGAGTATTTCTCGGAAATCTTCCAAGTAAATGGTATGAAACTGGTAGTACTGGGGATATGGAGGGTAATTACGAACAATTTTTTGGAATGATAAAGAAACCCCCACATCTCACATCCGTTATTTCAACAAATCACTTCAACGAATAATCCGAGACTACCAAATACGTCGGATTAAACTTATGCTTTCCCATTTCTCTCGAAGGGCAGCCCGGATATGGCTGGAAAAAGAACCCCCTTGGTCGATTGAAACATGAGATGATCTTGTTACGAAATTTATTAACAAATTCTTCCCTCCCTCTAAAACGACAAATCTCAGAAATGAAATCACGAGATTTCAGCAAAAATTTGATGAGAAATCTCTTTTTGTGTGCTTGGGTTTTCGGTTTCAATGATCGTTTTATAGGAAAAACATCAATGCCCTCATCACAACACATGGCTTCTACGAGATAGCATGCTATAATGCGCAATTGGGACGTGGCGAAGTGAGGTCAAATGGTCGGATGTGGAACTCGCTCTGGTTACGTGTGGCTGTGGAGTATAAACTGCCTCGAGAATTTTTAAAAATCATCGAGAGCAAGTCTAAGTACGTCAATCAAGTAAACAAAGCTTTATACTAAAATGAGTACAACTCTCCCACTTCCACCCCAGCAATTCTCATCTGATATTCTTAACTCAAAGACATGGTTCGGGGCATAGATTCTGACAGAAAAAACCAAACCCCCAGCTTCCGCTCCCGTAAAAGGCTGGTGAACAAGTTGTGTAACTTGTGGGGGAGGTCATTTTTATCAAAACTGTCCAGCCACTAATAGCAACATTTACCATGACAATATCCAAGAGTATGTGTCCCAAGCCGCTGCGACCAATTTCAACCAAGCTAATTCTGGTTATCGACCTCCGATGGTCTCAAATCAAATTCGACCTCCTGGTTTTCCTCCCATTCAGAATCCTCATGCAAATAGTCAAAACAATTTCAATCGAGGAAATAACTTCCAATCAAATACAAGGAAAACAATTTCAACCAAGTCAGATTTATCGACCCCAACGGATCCCAATCAACCGTAGCTCATCAAGGACCTGCTCCTCAGACACCACGGTGTGTCAAAAAACAGATTTTTGAAAGATATGTCACAGCCAATGATGCAGTGAAGAGAAACATGGCAAAACCAAGTTCAAAACTGCAATCCCAAATGGCAAATTTTACTGACATGCTTTCAAAATTGTTACAAGTCTAAATAACACGGTCTTCAACTATCCCACCGGTACTGGAAACTCTTCCTAGTAACACTGTTACGCTAACCCAAAGGAAGATTAAAATGTATCAATACCAAAAAAAAAAAAAAAACAAAAAGTAAAAGTGTGTCAACCATCCAAGGACCAAAATCAGTTAGACATATACACCGAGGGTGACAAATGACACGCAGCCATCCCTGCAAATAACGAAGCACCGTAGACTTTCCAACCTCCATTTGTTCAAGATTCCAGTCTCTTAATCCAAATCCTGAAGCCAAATGTTACTCCTTGTTGAAAACTCAAATTCCTAAAGCACCAATTCCATTCCCATCACGAAGAAATGATTAAAGGCGCAAGGAAAAAAAAAAAGCTAAACGAAACAAATTGAGAAATTCTAGTGAAATCTTCAAAGATATGAATTTCGAAATTATCTATTTTGGATTCTATGACTCTTATGCCTAGAAAAAGCCTCAACATAAAAAAACCCGAATCGGAAACAAAGAGAAATTGATTAAATGGCAAATGAACGACAACTTGCTCGACTAGTCATACCTTAAAACAAGGTTTTGCCTAAAAAACATAGACACCGGCAATTTCCTTATCCCATGTGAATTTTCTGGCGATAACACACGCAATGCCTATGGCCCGATCTCGGTGCAAAGCATCAATCTATGCCGTATTTCCGATTGAAGGATCTCTCTTCCTTGCTTACCCCAACATGATACGCTAGAGCTAGCGGACCGTTCAATCACTACACCAATCGGTATCGCCAAAGACGTCCGTAATTGTTGGTGGGAAAGTTCCAATATATTTTTTAATTTCCCCCCACCCCCCCCCCAGCCGAGTTTGTGTTGGTTGAATTTGAGCCAGACCCCCCTAGTACCTCTAATTCTCAGGGAGTGTTTTCAGAAAACACATAGTCGTGCATTAATCGATGTTCACGAGGGTGAAATTACCCTTCGTAGTGGCAAAGAGGCCATAACTTTTCACCTACGATCAAACTTCGAGGTAACACGGCAAATTTCAATCATATGACGGCAAACCAGATGACGTCATTGATATGGCTATGAAGAATACTCAGCAAAGAGGTCATAGATTTTCCTAGATTCGGTAGCATACGGAAATCCTTCTCCGTGCTTTGATCCTTGTTGCTTATTCATCTCCGACTTTACACAACGTAACAGCATTTGGAGAAAGTGACTTCTACTGTTTAGAGGTAAGACAAATGTGCTTTTCTTCTTGATCTAGATGATGATACAACTTCACCGGAAGTTGATCCGACTTATTTATGATCCCAGACGGACATTCTCTCCTATAAGCATTCTTGTACAATGAACCAACCGACTCCTATTCCAAATCAGGGAGATTGTTCACCAAGAACTCATCCATAAAAATCAAATTTTCTTTGTGAAGCAAAAACTGTTAAACTCTTCGATGATGAATCGCCAGAGGTTGAACTCAAAGACTTACCATCCCCATCTTGAATACGTAATTTCTTGAAAACGACAACAAGTTACCATTCATCATTTGCAAAAGAATTAAAGTTTGGAGGAGAAAGCCGATCTGACCAAGTTCTTAAGTCCCACAACAGCCATCACCTTATCCCTTGCATCCTAGCTTCTCACTTTTCTTGGACAATTATCTGACATTCAGGTATTAACCCGAATTTTGTACCCACAAAAATTCTAATGTAGAATAAGTGACTAAAAACCTACAGTTTCAAGCAACAGAGAAGGGTTAATCCAAAACTCCAAATGTCCATCAAAATGAAGTTGAAAAAACTTCTTGACGGCAGGATTGATTTACCCAATCTCCGATAGTCCATGGTCAGCCCGATACATTTGTGCCCAAAAAGGGTGATTTAAACCGTTGATTCAAATTGAATAAAATGAGTTGATCCCAACTTCGATTGGTGTACCGGTGTGCGGGTATGCATTGATCAACCGCAAGTAAAATGAAGTCACCCGTTAAAGACCACTTATCCACTCCCGTTTATGGATCAAATGCTCGAGAGATTAGGCGGAACGAGTACACATTGTTTCCTTGAAGGATTCTCCGGGTATTTCCAAATTTCCCATTGACCCTCGTGATCAGAAAAGACCACATTTACTTGTCCCCTACGGAACGTTTGCCAACCGTCGCTTGCCTTTTCGGCTTATGCAATGCATTCCGGGCCACTTTCAAAGGTTGTATTTTTGGGCTATCTTTCACACATGGTTGAAAAGACAATGGTATCTTCATGGTATGAACCTTCCTCGTTCTTTGGGAATCCTTTGAAATTTGCATCTCCCATCTTGAAAAATGTTACAAAGATGGAAGACACCAATTTATGTCTTAACTGGAGAAGAGCCTTTTTATGGTCCAAAGGGGCATTGTCCTCGCCATAAAATTTCTAAAAATGGATGAGGTTGACAAAGCAAAAATAGATGTCATGCCAAAAATACTCTCATCCACCACTAGTCAAAGAGTTTAGAGTTTCCTTGGTATGCCGGTTTTTTACCGGAGATCCATAAAGGATTATTTCAAAATATCCCGACCAAATGACTCATCTTCTCAGAAGAATACTCAATTCATATCACTAATGAATTATTCCAAGCTTTCCAAACGTTAAAGGAATAAACTTTACGGAAGCTTCCTACTTGATTGCCCAAACTGGGATCTACCATTCGAACTTATGTGTGATGCAAGTGATTACGCCATAGGGGCAGTTTATGGGCAACGTCATGAAAAACACTTTCCCTATCCCGTATGCAGCAAGACGATGACCGAAGGCAGGAATCTAATTACAACCACGACAGAAAAGGAAATGTTCGCCGCGTGGTGTATGCATAAATTCGAAAAATTCCGGTCCTTATCTTATCATGAACAAAAGCTTAGAGAATAACGGACCATTCCGCTCTCAATTATCTCTTTGCCAAAAAGGATGCTAAAAGCGAGATTGTTCCGATGGGGTTCTCCTCCTCCAAGGATTTTGACTTAAAGTTCTTGACACAAAAGGAAAGCCCGAGAACCTCGCAGCAGATACATCTGTCCCGATTAGAAAACCCGTATGAAAACGTTCTCCGCGCCCTAAAGAGAATTAATGAAACATTTCCCTCTCGAGACTTAATATGGTACTTTTTCGTGGTGATTCTAGTACCTCCGTGGTTTGCCGACCTTAGCAAATTAACCAAATGCGGGTAACTTCGTTGTGAAGGGATGTCAACCCTACCAAAAAAATAAGTCCTTCAAGACTGAAACATTTTTTTTGTGGATGACCCCCTTCTTGTTTAAAATTTTTGCGGATCAAGTGATCAGGCGATGTGTGGCACGGCAAGGAAGCTCTCGACATTCTTGAGACTTGCCACAATGGACCCCTGGGGGGACATCATGGCAAACCTAACCGCTAAAAAGATCTTTGATTCGGCTTCTTTATGGCCCACCATTTACAAGGAATGCCCACGAGTTTGTCCAAAAACTAGAGACTCTGCCAAACTGACAAGGAAAAAACTTCGTAACGGGATGAGATGCCAACAAAACTCCATCTAAGATTTTGCGAAATCCTTTGACTTTGGGGCATTGACTTAATGTGGCCCGTTCCCAGTCTTCACTAGGGAACAAATATATTCTCGGTGGCTGTTGACTACTTGTCAAAATGGGGTTGAAGCAAAAGCGCATCCCCACCAATGATGCCAAGTCGTTTGCAATTCCTAAAATCTCTCTTCGCCAGATTTGGTGCCCTCGGAGCTATCATAAGTTATACACGGGAACTCATTTCTGCAATGACCTAATTTGCAAAGGTCATGCAGAAATATGGAGTCACTCACCTCTCTCCATCGCAATATCACCCACAAACAAGTGGGCAAGATCCGAGGTTGTCAAATCGTGTTTGAAACGTATCCTTGAAAAGGACCATAGGTGAAAACCGTGCTTCCTAGTCGGACAAACTAGATGATGCACTATGGGCCTTCCGCACAGCTTACAAAATGCCCATCGGGTGTACTCCTTACAAGCTTGTGTATGGAAAGGCATGCCAATCATTCCGATTGAGCTTTGAGTACAAACGCCTATTGGGCCTTGAAAACAAGCAAACTTTGATCTTCTACTAGCGGGTGATCACCGGAAAATTCAACTCATGACTTAAACGAACTATTCGTGATCAGCCTATGATAAACTCATTGATCTATAAGGAAAAAACAAAGAGAATCCATGACTCCAAGATCAAAAATCGCGTTTTCAACGTCGGTGAACGAGTCCTCCTCTTTAATTCCAAGATTGAAGATTTTCCTCGGCAAACTAAAATCCCCGTTGGAGTGGACACATTCACCCCCCTTAATCACTCAAGTCTTTCTTACGTGCCCACTGTTGAGCTATCGCAAGCCAACTGGCCGAATTTCAAAGTAAATGACATCGTGTTAAGCACTACTACTTGGAGTGGACGTACCACAATTGGTATTCCCAGATCATCCAGACATTCCCCATAATCAATAAAATCCAGGTGACGGGTCAAGCATAGCGACCTAAACCAAGCGCTCGTGGAAGGCAACTCCAATGCTTATCCTATTGTAATTGTATAAATAAGTGTTTGTTTGTTGTGTGAGATAGCTTGTCCTTTTCTATCACCTCCGTGTTTTTCGTGTTGTTGTTTTTATTGTCCAGGAATGCCCGTGAAGTGAAGCTGCTCGTTTTGTTAATTCGATAACTCGAGCTTTTTCAAATCCCAGCTTCATTTGGGAATCCCGATATCCTAAATTCAAATCCGACTAACGTTTTAGTCATTGGCATACATCAAAAACTGCCTAGGATAACATAATACCCTCAAAACATCGAGGACATGTTATAGTACTAGTTTGGGGAGAAATCTTCGATTTATTGTTGCTGCAAAGCATAGTTTACCACGAAAATCACCGTATTTTCACCCAAAATTTTTTCAAAAATACAAAAAATACCAAAAAAAAAAATTTAAAAATAAAATAATTTTTGTCACAGTTTTGACTTTTTTTTTGGTAAATGAGAAATAATTTTTGACTGCTTATCGGCGTATTGAGTCCCTAGCTAGTTCCTTCATGCCGAGCTTTCACAATTCATTGCTTTGAATTTAAAAAAGGTGAAAACAAGAAATATAGAGTTAAAAATTATAAGTTTATGAATAAGCAGATTCGTCCAAAACTTATAAAATAACTTGTGTTCTTTTCTCCCATAAGCTTCTACATCCACCCAATCAATGACGTGCTTGTTCAAACTAAGTCAATTCGATGTTTTCAGAAAAAGCTTCCAAATTTTGTAGCTTGATTCTTTAAAAGCCAAGGTTTTAAAGATAAAAAGTGCCAAAGAAATCATGAATTAAGTATGAAAGCAAAAATGACACGAAATATTGTAACTATGCCAATGAAGCATACATTTGATCATAGTGGAAAAAGGGGGCCTTTGTATTAAAAAAAAAAAAATAAAGATTGGGGGGGGGGGGTGGGGTGGGGTTTTTCCCCCCCCCCCCCCCCCCCCCCCCACCCACCCGTGGAATATCCACTCCGCTAACAACGAGGTGGGGGTTCAAACTAAGAACGTCTTTACTTCAGGAATTGTGTGTTGTGATATCTCACTTGAATAAAGGTCTAGGTGAGGTCCAAACTAAGCACCGATCCTAAGCAAAGATTAGTAAGAAGGTGTTTGATGTGAATTCCCCACTACTCAAGCGACCGGGTGGGTTTTTCAAACAAAGAACACCGGTCGTTTGATTTTGAAATCCCCTACTAGGAACGAGCCTAGTATGTTTTCAGAACTAAGGCAACACATTCCTAGCTTTAAAGAACTTAAGAAAGATGAATAAATATTAGCAAAAAGTTCTATTGTTTAAATCAAGTTACAAGTTCCTAATAAGTTATTTGCTTTAATAGTCGTGATTCCAACTTGAATAAGACTAGAAAATAAGTTGATCTATGTTGAAACCGAGCACACACATTCAATCATATATCCAGTTGGAGTAAAAAACTTCACAATACAAAAGTATGAGGGCTTAACATTCTAAACTTATATCGACCAATGATCTTTGTATAATTGCTTACTTGGAGCATGTAAAAAAAATCGGGACGATGAAATTATCCGTCCGGACGTTCGTGATTATCTATGAAACTTTCTCTTTCTATGATCCATTGTTAACTAAATAAGGAAGTCAAAAATGTTTAAAAATAGATAAATAATACAAAAAATAATAATAATTTAGAGTAGTTGTAGTAAATATAAAAATTGGTGAAACCGGGGACTTTGGCAGCTATTGATATCTTTATTCCCTTGATAAACGCTTGGCTACTTGTCCAAGATATTAGTCGAGGGGATTTGAGATTTTTTTTGGTTTCTCAAGTGCTTACTTCATAGCATTACGTGGGACACGCAACATCTTAGTTTGGGGGATTTTGGTATGTGCTTAATTACACATACCTTTTACCTTTAAAAAACGAGCTAAATAACCAAAAACGGACTCAAAATGCCAAATATATGCTTGTTTGCTAAATGTGTGTAGCAGGAACGTATTCACACAAAAGACGAAAACCAAGCAAAAATCGAACAAAACTGGACACGATAATGGATAAGTGTGTGAAGACGAAGCCCGATTCAAAGTCAACTCAACTCCGAGAAGAAAAAGCAAAGAAAAATATAACTTGAGGGGTCAAAAATGTCAAACCCCTAAGTTAGATTATTATATAAACCACAGGGGCTGATTATGCCAATTTGGGATACTTCATTTATAAAAGAAAGAAAGGGAATGAAAAGAAGAAAGATGTGGAGAGGCTTTTCTTGTACAAAAGCCAAACATCCCCTTAATCATGCTTCAAACTCTCTCTGTCACAACCCAAGCCTTGTAAACACCTTTCTCCCCAAGCCAATAACCAAAACCAGCCTGCAAACCATGTTTGTGCTCCCATACATCTCCTTCAAAATCAACTCAACATCCTACCAAATCATGTCATCCACCCTACTTCCCCCCCCAGCGTTATAAAGTCCATGTCATCAATCCCTCTCCATTCCCAAAGCACTTCGATGGCTGAGATTGTCTCCAAAGAAGCTCAAAAGAAATCAAAGGCTGGGATTTGCTCTAGTCTCTCCTCACACAACTAGCACACTTGGTTTTATCTCTCCAAAGAAGCACAAGATGAAAGTCCAATACTTCGGCTATAAATAGAGCCTTTTGTAAGCCTTTGAGGCAATCTTAGAATCTAGTTTTTAGTTTTTAATTTAAACTTAGCTATATTTAGTATTTACAGTTTTTACTTTCGCTTTGTAACACTTACCAGTTTTAATGCAAAGTTTGAGTTTTTTAAAGTTCACTTTATAAACCCAATTGTTAATTTCTAATTGAGTTGATTTGAGTGTTCAAAAAGCTCTCAATACACTTGTTTACAAACTGTTTTAACTAATGGAACTTAAAAAAGTTAAGTATTTTAAAAGAAATCACACGCAATCACTCTCAAATATAACCTCAGCTGATGTTATGGATATAAGCCATTTTTGGATGGCTTATAGACACTCACCTAGCTTGTTTTATCAACTATTAGCTGTAGATTTATTGTTTGACCTGTTTTTGAGCAAGGGTGTAGTAATCTCTCTATTTTTACATTACTTGTCTATTGCATAATTGTTAGTCTATTTGTTTTAAACTAGCAAGTTAATAAAGTTAACACTATACGCTAGGCTAATTCATGCTATTTAAGTGCTTATTATGATAGAAAATTGCTTATAATGTTTTACTTTGTTATTTGACTATTCTGTTTTTTACTTATTTTGAAAGAAAAATGATTTTTAAGGGGTATTTTCAACTAGCAGTGCTAACCTCAAGTTAGTACTGCTGGTTCACTTTTGGAACAGCACTAACTTAACACTACCAGTACTAACTCCAAGTTAGTACTGCTAGTTCATTTTAGTAACAGTACTAACCTAACACTACCAGTACTAACTCCAAGTTAGTACTGTTAGTTAGTACTGTTAGTACTGGCAGTTCAATTTAGCTCGTCAGCTTATTATTTCATCTGTTTAAGATTTCTTTTAGCTTTTTAGAGTAGAATGTAAGCCTATTATATGTTTACTGTTTTCAGTAGAACTTATTTGTCCTTTTCAAAAATAATTTAATGAGTTAATCAGTTTTTAGTTTTCTAGCTTATTTACAATTATAGTCCAATTCTGGTTGCTTATAGCTTATGCTTTTTTTTTAAAGTGGGGTGCCCTTTTTATTTTTAATTTTTTTTTTATTTTATTTTTTTGGGGGTTATTTTCTTAAAAAAAAGTTTTTGTTATTTTTTTTTTTATTTTTTTTTTAAAACACTTATTTTTTTCCCACCTGAAATTTAGCTTATTTGCTTTATTTCCTGTTTAATTGTGTTTGTTAAAGCTAACAGTACTAACTTTATAACTAGCATACTAACTCTAAGTAAATACTGGTAGTTAGTACTGCTGGTATTATTATAGTTTGTACTTTTGTCTCTCTTAGTTTTAAATTAGCTGTAATTGCATGCCTAATTTGCTTATTTAGATTTAGATTAGCTTATTTGTCTGTCTTAAAAGCGTATTAGAGCTTATCGTGCCATAGAGTAAAGTTTTAAGTGTTTTTTCCATTTCTAGCTTTGATTCTTGTTCCACTTATTATCTTTGCTATTTTTTATGTACTTTTGCTTATTTTAATTTAGTTTTAGTGCCCAATCATTCCCTGTGACATTCAAACATAATTCATCAATCGTTTTCGATAATCCATCTCTAGCCTCGTTGGGACATAACGACCCGGGAACACTCTATACTGCTTCCGGTTTCTTGATTTCGCGGATTTTGTTCCTTGATATATATTTATATTTGTTTACATTTATCTATGTATAAAGAGGGTTAAGTTTATGCGAATCAATGAACAACATAAATTTGGATTAAGGTCAAATGAATACTTTCATTTGATGGTATGTTGAAAGTAAGTTTACACATATTTTAAAAGAAGTTTTGGCCGTGGCTAGAGGCGTATAATAAAAGATTTGAGTTGGCATTTTGTTGAAAAACAAGAAGATTCATTTTTGCTCCTCTCTAAGTCTAAACCTCATTTGGAGTGTTCCAAATGCTCAAATATCATATACATACCTTTATTGAAGTTTCCACATGTGTCGGGTAAGAGGAAAGCCGACAAAAGCAGATTCATAAAAACGGATACCGCATGTGGCGCGCTGGCAACTTGTTGACGCATGCCCAATGCGCCAGATGCAAAAATACAGTTTTACGGATTTTGGCTACCGTTTATTAATTTACGTTTTACGAACATTTATTTGTCATCGTTAAAACATAAAGGAGACCCTAGTCAATGTTGCTCCAACAATCTTCCTTTTTTTGATGATGACAAATAAAATTTCAAAAAGCAAATAAAATTACAAACGTAACAAAGATGAAGACCGCCATTGATGTAGTTTGTGCCTTGATCTTGGCCTTCTAATTTGGTGAGGCTTGAACATTGAACATTTTCTTCACCTCATGAGCCTTACATAGCTTATCCACTTCCATGTACGCTATTGCTCTTTGCTTCCGTAATTACTAGCTATACTAGCTTTCTCTCCGATCCATTATAGGTATCTTGTTTTGCTTTCCTTCTCCTCCTTTTGTCAAATCAAAAAGGCAGGATCTTGGTCTTTCATTATAAGGTTGATATCGTTGTAGAAATAGAAAGTATATATCATGACACGTGCTCCTCCTAGATTATTGCTCCTCCTTGTTCTAAGGCAGGGATCCATGGGTCAAGAGCATCACCTTCGAAGTGTTCTTGACTACAACTAGCAACAAGTAAACACAAAACAACACAAGCAATAAACATATACACATGTTCAAGTCCAACATGGGTTAGCTTACCAGTTAGAAACTTGGAAACATGGATGAGTACAAGTATGGATTATTGTGACTTTGTAAATTGTTGCATAAAATCATATACATATTTTGACATTTTATATGTATAATTATTCATAACTTCAATTACCTTTGGTTGAGCATGCTTGGACACTTATGTCACAATTCCATCCTATTTTAAGATATGTGTTATAACTAAGCAATATTAAGCAAGAAGCATTCAAGCATTTTATTTCACATAAAACATCACATAAAACATGATAACTACACAAAACAATCTCATATTACACACAATTATTCTTCCTAGCCCACAAGCTATAACCAGCAATCTCCGAAACGACCCTATACTTCTCCATGTTAATCTTGATGGCATTGAAGTGCTTCCAAATAGCACAATATGCTCTACCTCTGTCGCCCATCTAGTGGTGCGCGAGAGTGGAGAGCCGGGGAGGGAATGTGCGAAGGACGGGGAATTCATTCTTCATTATTGTCTTGAAAAAAGACCCTAGCAATGTCCTCAACGACCGCGGTTAACACTTTAAGGTCGTTGTTAATGGATGCATGTATCTCTCGCATTTCTTTGCGAAGAGCATACGCATTCTCTTCCATCATGTGTTGTATTTGACAACACACACATTCATCAACATGAGTGTTACGAAAAGGTTTTTCAAGCTCACAAGATATCTTCTCCTATATAGGGTCTTCAACAATACACACTTAAGAAAGGCTCAGCAAATATCTACGTTACTACTTTTAATTTCTTCCCAAGGGTAGTAATCCTCCAATTCGGGAGACATCGTTCTTCGCTCATTGTTGTTATGAAATGATGAATCTTCAAAGTTGCTCATTTTTCTTGCTCAATTTTTGTATTATGCTGAAAATTTTTATGGGTGTGTGATGTGTTTCATGAGCTAATGCAAGTTGATTTTATAATCAAGGGGTTAATGAGTTAAGTATGGGTTTGTAAGAGGTTAGGGAATCAATGTAAGACGACCTAAAGCTTTTAGCAATGTACCTTGATTCTTCAAGATTATGGTAGGAATGATTGCGTGAAGAAAATTAGAGGATGTTAGGAAGAACATTTTGCCTTGGTGATTTGAGAGTTTTGGTTGAGAGTCTAATGATGCTTTGTTGAATCTAGTGGCTTGGTTTGAGAGTATTGTGTTTTAATTGAATTTGGATGATTACGTTACACAAGCTAGTTCCTACAATTATTCATTCATGCACTATTATTTGTCCATGCATGATACTTTCATTATAGTTGGTTGTGTAGAGATCCTTGATTTGTAGCAATTTATACTATATATAATATAATATAGGTACAAATAAACAAATCACTTTTAAAATCCAAAAAGCAATAAGTTTAAATTCATAAATAAACATATATATATCCGGAAGTATCGGTTTCTCGCTTCGTTATCCACAAAGTTTAAAACCGAACCCAGGTCGTTATGTCCCAACGAGGCCGCGAATTTGAAAATCGAGTTTTGGTTTGTGAACAATGCTTGAATAATCAAAGATTGGATTGGGTTCTATTTCTACAATTAAAAATACAAAAACAAGTAAAAGAAACCCTAAAACGAAAGCAACTTAGGTTAAAACCTAAAAACGGGAACGTAAAAACGCGACTTTTATTAAATTTAAACCCTAAATTGATTTTTTAAGTTTTCCTAATCCTAAATGACTAAATTATAAGAAAAATTAAAGAAAATCCTAAAACGAGACCGTTTAAACTTAAAAAACGAAGAAAACGAGAACGGGGTCGAAACCCGTTCTTTAAAAAACGAAATTCTAAAATTTTAACCCTACAAAAGCAAAATTATTTTTCCTAAGTCCTAAATGATAAAAGAAAATTAAAAAAAAATTATATTTTTTTGACTTTTATTTAATTTTTTATGAATTAAAAACAGTTTTAATAAGAAAAATTCATTAAAAATACTAAACAAACTGGGAAAAATATGAAAAAATCATGAAAAGTAGCTTGGACAGTGAGGAATTTAAGAAAATTAAAGTGGTGAAAACAACTTATCAAATAAGCTGTTAAATAAGCTAAAAACAGCTTATAAGCAAAACTGGCTAAAAATGCTATATAAAATAAACAATGCAAAGGATAATTGAAAAAGACCCTAGGGCAGTTGGTTTGTGTGTGCGTGTGTGAGGTGCTTGCTATAAAGGGGGAGGTCATGGGTTCGAGCCCTATGCCTCTCTTTTTTTCAAAACTATTTTTTTAGAAACCTATAAAAGAAGCAAAGACAACAAATTTTAATACAAACACATTTTACAAAACTTAAAAATAAGCTGGAAAATAAGCAACTAAAGGATGACAGAATACCTAAAAAGGCTTAAAACGTAAGATTTTACACTAAAGTGCAAATAAGCTCAAATAAGCTCTAAACTAAAGGAGATCAACTAAAATTGACTAAAACTAACCTATTAAGCAAGACTAACCCTAAATTAAGCAAATGTAATAAGCAGATAAGCTTAAAAATCAATTAAGCACTTATACCAAAATCAGCAGACAAACAGCCACAAGGGGTACTTTTGGGCTTGTTTTTTAAGCCCCTAAAGGAACATTATGGAAATGCAGCTTATATGGGCTTTCTAAAAATGCAAAGAGATTAAAGTTTGAAACAAAAATAAGCATAGAAAAGGGGCTGTGAAAATGGTGGTTGTAGTCAGCATACACTGACTTGGTTTTTCTTTAAAGGTAAACTGGCAACTGCATGCTTATAAATAAGCTGAGAAATAAGCTTAAAAACTAAAACTGAGTTAAAACAGATTGAAATTGACTCTTAATGAGCTTATGCTCAAAAAAATCAAAAGCTAAAAACAAGTTTAAGTGTCTGATATTTGAAAATGAAAAAGACAGCTTTTGACTAGAAAAACACTAAACCAAAACTGAGACAGATTTTAAAGAACACAAGTAAAACTAAAAGACACTTACCTTAAGGTATAAGACCAAAAAATGACACAAAAAACTGAGTTCTTAAAGATTCGGCGTTACAACGACTCAGTCAAATGAGCTATATACCACTGATTTAGAACCACAATTTCAAAAACTTTTGAGAAAAAGATTAAAACAACATCAAAGACTTAAAGACACTAAAAAAAGATAAGATATCAAACAAGGCTTGTTAAAGATTCCCAAGCTGACCCAAAAGGTTTTTACAAGTTTTGACCCACTTTGGGTCTTATGCCAAACACCCCTTTAAGTTTGAAAAACCAAATTTTAAGCTGACTTTTTATGATTTAAGTTAAGGGAATTGAAAACAGATAAATATATGAATACAATAAGCATAAATAAGCATAAAAGGCACAATAATAAGCATTTAAATAAGCAAACAAGTATTAGGCAGATTAAAGGTAATTTAAGGCAGATTTAAAATAAAACTCAAACAAGGACATATAACAGCAAATAAAAACTAGTAAGCATAGAAAGACATAAATAAGCAATAATAAGAATAGATAAGCAAAAATAAGCAAGATTGAGCAATGCTATAGTAAATAAGCTAAAAATGGAAATTGAAAACTCACAAGGGTCCAATGCTATTTGAGAATGATGAAACACTGCCTATACATTATCCTACACCTGCCCCCCCCCCTATGAGGTCTAACCCATGGCATCCAAAATACACCCAGCTTTGTGTTTTTCAACAAATATCTTGGAATAAATAAAAACATCAACTTTTAACAACTTGGTAAAGCTTTTTATGATAAAAAGTAGGTATAAACTTAAAGGGGCTTACTGTAAAAGACTTGTAACGGAAATCACTTGAGTGCAATAAGCTTAAAAGGACAGAATTTGAAATAACTTGTAAACTTGAAATTTTGCATTAACTTTTAAACGATGATTACAAAACTTGAATTTAAATGACAATATTTAAAAGACTTAAAACATAAATTTAAAACATTGAAAAGTAAATTTTAAAACTAAAAAACTACTCTACTCTCTTTGTTCTTCTGTCTTCTTATAGGCAGTGTGTCTTCAAGCCTTTGTGTTAGTTGTGTTTCTTTTGTGAGGACTTCATAAGCTCAATCTTGACCCTCTAATATTCTTGCTGCCCAAGCCAATTAATCCTAACCCTTGATCAATGTCCTTGTGCTCTTGTCCAATGAGGTGTTTTAGGATTGCCATGGTGGATGTGAGCCCATGTGGGGGTAGGGTTGAATAGGTTAAGAGGGTGTTTTGGTGTGTAGTTGTAGGGCACAGACACACACTCTGCGTGTGTGAAAGAGATGTATAGTAGGGCGGGAAAACATGGAGTTATAAGGGTGCAGGGTAAATAGATTGGCGAATTGGCAAACAAAGTCCCTCAAAGTGATAAGAGTGTTTGCAGTAGAAGTCCTTGTGGTGATGTAACTTTAAGGGACTTGGCAAGAAAGGTCCCTCAAAGTGTTATGAGTGTTTGCAGTTACAGTCCTTAAAGGACTTAACTGAGTTAAGTATAAAAGGGTTGGGCTAACGTCGGTTTAGGGGTGATTGGGTGTTGTAGGCTAATGGTTGTTAAGTGTTGGATTGGGCTTAGAATATGAGCCGGATATAAGTAAAAAGGGAATTTGAGCTTATATTAAGTTTTTGGGCTTTTGGTTATTATAAATAAGCATATTGGGCTGACCCGGCTTTGGCTTTGACCTTTGACTTTGTCGGGGTTGACTTTGACTTTTGTTGACTTTGACTTTGTCTTTTTCACACTCTTTCCGTTTCGTGCTCAGTTTTGTCTGTTTTTTCTTGATTTTTTATCCTTTTGTCGGATATCCGTTTCCTGCACAATATAAATGAAAACATACAAATACAAGGTATTTTTGGTACGTTTTTGATCGTTTAAGTCCGGTTTTAATGGAAAATAGTATGTGTAATTAAGCACATACCAATCCTGAATCGTCATTTTGGATTTTCAGAATTGATAACTTTATTTTCATTTGTTACAAGGAAAATACTTAGGATCTCGAATGAGTGGTCCAAGTTATTAAACCTACTTCAATGTGTATTTTAATCCTTTTTGGATATTTCACATATATTGGACATATATTTTCCATTATACGATAGCAAAGTATTGCTAGGTATAATATCTCGGAGTTATAGTCGATGTGTTGTGTCAATATTAATAATCTTTAACTACCATGGTGTATGGTGAATTAAGTCCATAGTTTCTTGGATGAGAGAACTATATTATCATGTTCATTAATTGTGTATTTTAGTTTGTTATGCAATACCATACCAAATTCAATTTCAAAAGAATCATCTTTAACTACCTGAGTAGTTTGTATGTTTGTATAAAGTTCTTTTCTTTTCTTTTCTATCTTAATACACATAGCATGCAATCAACACATAAAATGAACATGTTGACACAAATGCAACATTTTCAACACAAGGGTGAGTTGCGATCCAAGGTGATTTTGTCAATGAATTTGTCTGTTTAATCTTTCATGTCTATCATAGAGAATAGAGCATGCAATTTTGTGAATAAGTCGATTTCACACATTTAAATATGCCAGGAAATGATTATCACAATATTGACAAGATGTAGATCAAATTTCTTGTTCATAGCACATATGTTTGACATGTAGAATCCGAGATATGTCAACCATAGTTTGAATAATGTCTTGACGTCTATCCTTCATCTCGGTAAAACAACAATGTTGCTTAACTTTCTTGCCTTTCACATAAGTCCTAGCACATAAGCACATAAGCTCTAAGAGCGTAAATATCTCTAACAGGGAATGCAAACGACCTTTAGACTTCTACCATTATTTTTTACCCCTCACATACTCAAATCAATATCCTATGGTGCATGTCAACCATGAACAACCTCAAATAGACTCGTGCAATTTGGACTTTGTAAAATGTCATGCAAAAATGCTAAGCTTGTTTTGTCTTAGACCTAAGTGTCCTCTCATTTAATTCAACAATTACTTGTTCTATTGGGTAATATTTGGCTTCTTTGACACTTTTAATATAACCTTCATCCGAAACATTAACTTGTAATGACAGCGACCCATTGGGATCTTGAACTATGGGTTCATTGATCCTATCATCTTCTGCCGAAGGAGATGACTTGGGCTCGGGCAAGCTCTCATTAAAGGTAACGTTGAGAGATTCCTCAATTCTCATTGTTTTGTTGCTAGCACTATGTATGCTTTACTAGTTTGAGAGTATTCTAAAAATACATATTCGTACGACTTTGGGTCAAACTTGGTGAGATGTACTTTAGTGTTAAGTATAAATACTTTACAACCAAAGACCCTAAAGTACTCTAATGAAGGCTTCCTATTTCTAAGTATTTCGTAGGGTGTTTTATTAATGAATTTTCTAATATAAACCATATTAAAGATGTATGTTCCCGTATCTAATGCATGACACCAAAACTCTTGGGGAATGGATTTCTCGTCTAAGATAGCACGACTCATCTTTCTTAACTTGCGATGTGTTTTTTGAACAATCTCACTCGATTGAGAAGTAAACGGTCTCGACAAGTTATAAGACATTCCATGTTGTTCACAAAAGCTCTCAAATTGCAATTTATCAAATTCACTACTATGATTTGTTACAATTGATACAATAGAACAATCATGTAGGTTTTCAAGCCTTTTACATGATATTTTAAACTTTTTTAAGACATCATCCTTAAATTCTACAAACACTACCCAAGTGTAGTTTGAGTGATCATCCACAATCATTAAAGTATAGAAGTTGCCTCCGTAACTTTAAGTTGGAGATGGACCAAACAAATCTAAGTGTAACAACTCTAAAACCCTAGTAGTCGACACTTCATTCCTAGTCCTATTGTTTGCATTACCTTGACTCCTTAGATCACACGTATCACAAAAGTGTCTTTCAAAACTCAACTTTGTAGGTTCCTTACTAGCTCTTTGGAAGGTAAGTTTTGAACTAACCGCTTATTGGCGTGACCTAACCTTCTATGCCAAAGCGTTAAGTTATCCACCACGGATGCAAAACAAATTTATTGTTTGGAGTTATCTCCCAATTTGCATGTATATAAACCATTTCTCCTATGTCTTTTAGCTAGTGTTTTACCTTCTTTACTAATAGTACAATCTACATTAGTAAAACTAACTACGTAATCATCATCACATAATTAACCTACGCTAATCAAGTTATAAGCTAGAACACTAACATGCTTAACATTGGTAATTATAATAGAGTCATGAGTAGTATTACCTCCACCGACGACCTTGCCCTTTACGTTGCTCTCAAATACGACATGTCCACAATCATACGCCTTATACGAAGTAAACAATCTATTCCCGTCGTGTACTTAGTGCAACTACTATCCAAAATCCAATCGTCCGGTAGTAGATCGCATTTAAGACACACGTACAAGCAAATATAAATTCAAGGTAGTGGTACCCATTATTTCTTGGGCCCGTTGTGGTTAGCAAATATGGTGCCCAAGTTTACCATTCTTGGGTCTTGAAGTAATGCACATAGTTTATGTAGGTCGTACCTCGAGAACGCGACCCAAGGATTGTTTTAAAAATCATGGAGGTTTTGAAAGTTTGGTCCAACACTCTAAGGTGTTTTTTAGCCTTTGATTTGGGTAGGAGATTTCTCTCCTTGGGAAAGTGCTATGTTGATGATACGAAGACCTTTAGTTGTAGTAAAAAATTTCTTCTTTTCGAAGAGTGGTTATTTTGAAAAAAAGGTCTTCGGTTATATGAGTTTGAAGGTCTCATATTTGGTGTGGGTAAAAGATGTCTAGGGTCAACTCGAGGTTGAGTGTATCCAAGTCGATTATGAGAGCCCGAGTGATATCCCTGGTGTCTTGTTTCTACTCTTCTAATGGGTGCTTGGGAACCTTGAGTGTTTGCAAAATGAGTTTGAGGTACAACGGGTTTAACAAAGATATTTGAGGAATTTCCGTTTTGACTTTCTTTTACAAACACTGTTGGTTTGTTTAGACTTATGGAAGTGGTTTTCTCAATTTTAGAAAATCCAAGACCTTCCTTATCTTGGGACAACTTTTGTCGACTTAACATGTCATCCAAAATGATGATACTCTTTTTGAATTTTGAAAAATTCAATGCTTCATCTTGAAGTCTAGAAACATTGCACTTTAAAGAGTCAACCTCTTTGGTGAGTACTTCACACTTTTTGTAAGGTTCAACCACCTCTTTATCATTTACAAGTTTCTTAACTTCAATTTCAAGATCATTGATTTTACTTAAGAGTTTTGATTTCTCACTTTCTAAAGACCGTTCTTCTTTCAAAAGCTTTTTAAAAGTTTTAGTAAAATCCTTATTAAACCTTAAGAGTTTCTCATTCTCCTTTTGCAAATCAATAATATCTAAATCATTATTAGAAATAGATGGTTTAGGTTGTACCTCTTGAGAATCGATTGCCATGAGACATGTTGCATCGTTTTGAGGTTCATCACCATCTTCACTATCACTCCAAGCTTTTCTGACAAAAACCTTGTTCTCTTTGGGCTTTGTACATTCACTAGCAAAGTGGCCTTCTATTCCGCAATTGTAGCAAACTCCTTTTTGTCTAGAGCTTTCACCACCTTTGTTCCCAAAGCTATTTTTGCGGCTTCTTCCAAACCTATTTGCACCATTGCCAAATCGATTGCCGCGGCCAAATCGATTACCTTTGCAGAAGAACTTACGGAAGTTCCTAGCCATCAAATTGAATGCTTCGGCTTCTTCTTCATTTACGTCTTCATCACTTCCTCCTTGACTATCACTATCGTCACTAGTTTGTTCCATAGTGACTTTAGCTTTAAGAGCTAAAGACTTGACCTTTTTAGTGGTATTGGAAGCTACTCCATCATTATCCAAGACCATTTTATAAACCTTAAGATTGCCAATTAGCTCGTCAAGAGTAAGTGTAGCCAAATCTTTGGCTTCTTCAATGGCCGTCACCTTGGCTCTTTATTTCAATAGTAGAGCATGAAGAAACTTTCTTGCGTGATTCTTGCTAGAATAGTCCAGATCTAAAGATTTGAGATTAGTCACAATAGCATTGAATCGTGTGAAGCCACTATCAATAGTTTCTTCATTCGAGATTGAAAACTTCTCATATTCTTGAGTGAGAATACCAATCTGGCAATTCTTGACTTGTGAATTTCCTTGGTGAGTGATGATTAGTGTATGCCAAACCTCCTTGGAAGTTTTACAAATAAATACTCGCTCGTACTATTTATGCGGTAGGGCGATGTAAAGAGTCATTTTGGCTTCGTTATTCTTGCCAATTTGCTTCTTTTTCTCATCCTTAAGAAGCTCATACGGTGTCTCCTTCATCATATTTGTTTACGAGTCTTCAACTTTAAAATAGAAATCGTCGTTTTGTATGACTTGTCATAAGTCAATATCTTTGGACTTGACATAAGTCTCAAAACGGGCTTTCTAAAAGCAAAACCTATTGGCTTCTAGCAAAGGTGGTCTTTGCATATAGCACCCCTCAACATAGTTCTCTTGAGCTATGGATCTTTACTCAACTTTTAAAAAAATCGAAGATAGGATTTCAAATTTTTTGAAAAAGAAGTTTTCAACTTAAAACGACTTCTCGAGAATGATTTAACGCTTAAAAACTAGAGTAAACTGCTTTGATACTAATTGTAGGACCGTAAAGGAGGGGTGAATACAGTTTTCGTGACTTCTTTAAAGTTTATAAAACTTCAAGTCTCGAAAGAGCCAAGTGGTGTGATGATCTACTTAGCAAAAAAACAATAAGTAGATAGAGATAGAGAGTAAGAGAGACACCACGATATATACTGGTTTGGGAAAGGGGGTTTAGTCCTTTCGTACGTCCAGTTGCGAAGCCACAACACCTATACTATTCTAGTATAATCCTTATGGTGGACTACAAACTGTATTACAATTTAACTCCACCGATATGCACAAAGATCGGCGCTCATAAAAAAGAGTTACTACCTACTGTATGTCGCCCTCGGAATCCACCCCTAAGAACCCGTGATTCGACTTAACCTATAACCACTAAAGACTTTCCCTTGGAAGCATATCAAACCCCAACTAGATCCCCAATGATGTAGGCTTGATCCCTCGGATACAAGACTTCATTTACAACTCGATTAATTAAATGATAGAAAGTTGAACCAAGTCCTAACCTAACCTAGAGACTCGATTCTAAAGAAAGGGTATGAGAAAGAAGACCCTAGACTTATAACACACAAGTGTGGATTATGTACTTGTGTGTCTCTCTTGCGGAGATGTGTTCTTCAATAGAATGATAAAGGAGAAGATTAAGAATACAAGAAGTGTTAGACTTGGAGGATTAGAGAAGAGAAAAGAGAGGAAAGAATGTTTGCAAAAGGTAAGGAATACAAAGGCCAAGAGGGGGTATTTATAGGCCAAGAACCCAAAGATGGGTAAAATGTTTTCGCATGTGGCACATTGGCCGTGTGTCAGTGCATGGCTTGCGCGCAAAAAACCCAAAACTATTTTTTTAGGTTTTTTACTTTTTAACTACCCGCTATTGTTAAACCCCTAATTGTACTTCACGTTATGGCCTTTCAATCATTATTATACTAAAGGTCAACCAAGTTAAATAGCCATTTGATAAAAGCGTTTGTAAAGTATTTAAAAGCCTTTTGTTTATCTGATATTAAAAAAAGAGAAAAGAACTATCTGACAAGGGTATTATGGGTATTCCTCTAATATAACTAGCCTAGTTGGGATCCAACCAAGGTTTGAGAGGCTAGTTAAGGTACATGGAATATTCCAAGAATATTTCAAACTTAGAAAGAAAGGGTGAATGTTATGGGGGAATATTTGAAATTTAAATTTCAAATGTATTAGGCACATGTTGGATTAGAGGAAGAGATAAGAATAGGTTGTATGTGAGTTGGAATAAGTTGGCATGATGTGATGGTGATGGGATATAAAGGAGCCTCTTGATCATGTTTGAAATAAAGGGTAGAGAAGAGATGGTGAAGGGTAAGTTGGATAGGTAAAATGGCATAATCAATGGTGGATAGAGAAGTGTGTTTGTTGTGTTAGTTTGAGTTTCAATCCAAGGGAGGAGAAGCGAGTAAGGTAAGATGGATTGATGAATTGGTGTGATCAAGGGCTAAGATGAAAGGGGGTGTGTGTGTAAAATTCAAATTGGTTTGTGAAGAAGAAGGTGAATAAGAGATATGTGATGGAGAATATTTTGATGTGATGTGGAGGAGACTATGTTGAAATTTTAGGGGATAAGAAGTACACGAGGTACAATGGTGTAAGAGAATGTGAGTTGTCCCATGCGGGTATTATTTGGGGAATGTTGGATTGCAGAAGAGTTTAGGCTTGGAGATGGTTTAAAGATGAGAAGATGATGATGATTAGAGTGAATTAAAGGATTGATTTGGGTTTATAATCACAAAGCCAATATAAGAGAAAAGAGTGGGTATATATGATTATGAGATGGTTTAAGAAAGGAGTGTATAGAGTGTATAAAGAATATAATCATTTGTTAGGTAAGAAGGGTTTGACAAATGATTAGGAAGGATGTGTTGTAGGAAGTGTGGTATGAAAGTGTTATATGGAGAAGTGTGGGAGTTTGTAATACATCTTATACATGTGAGGAATACATGTGTGAGTTTGTAAAATATTTATAGGTAAGGAGGTGAGAAAACTCAAAGCATGATTAACCTCTAAATATCACAAACTTAATTAGTCACTTGGACTTAATCTATGATAATCAAAAATGGATTTGATCACTAATCATCTTGATGCAAACAAGCTAAGTGCTTTGCATCACAAGTAAAGCATATCTCATAACGGGAAATGATGCATTTACGCAAAGTGACCTTTGACTTGGTTTGACCAATAAGGGAGTAAAACCCATTACGTGATTAGGAACAACGTAAATCCGAATTACGGTCAAATGAATACTTTTGTTTGATGGTAGGTTGAAATTAAGTTCATAATAGGTATAGAAAGAAGTTTCGGCCTTGGCTAGAGGCGTTTAATAAAATATTTGAGTTAGCATTTTTGTTGAAAATGGTAGGATTCGTTTTAACTCCTCTCCAAGTCTAAACCTCATTTGGAGTGTTCCCAAATGCTCAAATATCATATACATGCCTTTATTGAAGTTTTCACATGTGTCGGGTAAAAGGAAAGCCGACAAAAGCAAATCCGTAAAAACGAATACCGTAGGTGGCGCGATGGCCACGTGTTGACGCGTGCCCAGCGCGCGAAGTGCAAAAATCCGATTTTATAGATTTTGGCTATCGTTTGTTATTTTACGTTTTACGAATATTTATTTGTCATAAAGGAGACCCTAGTCAATGTTGCACTAACACCCTGGAAACAACAAGAAGAAAAACTTGTGGCCGAAACTTTGGTGCAAATATTCAAGGACCCAAGACTTGGTACAGACCAAAATTCAAAAACATTTTGGCAAAAATTTCATAGTGAATACAACCGCCATGCATCCTTCCAACGTACCAAGGATATGATCACGAGAAAGTGGACAACGTTGACACGTGATTGCAACAAGTTCGTTGGGATTGTCGCTGACTATGAATGTCTTAGTGATGAAAACGATTCGACATGGCTAACTCGTTGTTATAAAAAAAACTACAAGAAACTTGGGGGTTTGCGTTTGTCCACTATAAAGCATGAGATGTCCTCAAAGGTCACTCGAAATGGGGTGGTGCCAAATTCGTTGCTATCGGAGGACGCGTACGTACAGTTGATGACGTTGAAGAGCTATTTCGAAATGATTCGCACCCACGTCCTCCCAGCAAGCGAAGGCCTTCTAATAGTAAAAAATCAGACTCTATAACAACGACGAGATCCCCGTCAAGTTGATAAGTTTTCAAGGAAATGGTCCAAGAAAAAATGCGACATGATCATGTGAAAAAATATGATTTCACTGCAACTCAAAAAATTCGAGGAGTTGAAGTTTCTTGCTACTAACACTAAAGGGATGATGGAGGAGGACGCGGCTTTGGTCAACCAAATAAAATAAGAGATCCGAGCAAAATATCGTTCCTAGTTTAACTTGCTTTAGTTTGTATGTATTTATCATATCATATTTTAATTTCGGTGTATTATATTTTTAATATATCTTATTTGAATTTTTATTTAAATATGTTTGTTTTAAGAGAAAGTTAAAAAAAAAAAAAACCAACCCCTATAACAACTAGGGTTAAGTCCATATATAGCCCATGTACTTTTTAAAAATTTCACATATAGGTAACGAACTTACAAAAATACTATTATCACCCACGAAATCGGCTATCACTTGTTGAAATAGGTAATAATGTAATATTACCTGTTGGGTTTTGGGTTTCACCTCAGCTATTTGGGCCTAATTTTTTTTTCCTTTTTCATGTATGACCCATATTAGTGTTTTCATTTATCCTGTATGACTCATATCATTTTGACTTAACCTTTAATGAAAACACAAACACAAAACAATCTAAAAAATACAAACGAATCTAAAAATATAAATTTAATTAAAACAGAAACACAAACATATCTAAGCTTAGAAATTTCAGTAATTTACATACAAATGTCATTACTAAAGTAGAATTAGGTTTGATCGGCTAATACAAGGCAGAGTACCCAAAAATTAGCTTAAGAGGTTACCAGAATATTGTTTTAAGATAACTACTAGATGAAATTAAACAAAATGACAAAATGTTTTCATCAGCTTCCACTACAAACCTTTATTTTCCCCTTTGCATTGTCTGCACAACTTTTAGGTTTTCTCACTTCAATTTTTTTCACAATATTATCCCATGTTTGAACATTTGCTAGTCCAAGCACGCATCCCTTGATTGGAATAGGGCTTTTGAATATGACTGTAGGAGTTGGAATCTTTGTCCTTTGTATATTTTTACCTTTAGACTTTGGAAAGAAATATTCTTCAATGTCCTCGTCCGTGGTATCCTTGTCTGTGGTATCCTCAACCGTGGTATCCTCGTCCGACATCTTCGTACCATTTGAGCAATTCTTTTGATGGCCCCTTCCTAGATACAATTGCTTTTGATGGCCCCTTGCTAGACACAATATCATTTGAGCTGTTGCTTTGCTCAAAGTTGATGCTTTCTAAAGAGGTGTTGCTGTCAGAACTAAGCAAAATGATTTCTGCAAGAACAAATTACAAACAGTTACTGAATAGAATGACAATAATGGCATGCAATAATTCCATCAATAATAGAATGGCAGTAATGGCATGCAACAATAGAATGATAGTGAGTAAAATGTGGAAAAATTAGAAGCATAGTGATGAAAAGGTTGCATGGAACAAGGTTATATGGTTCTCACATTGTACTCCCAAACACTCTATTCTTTAGCTGGTTGTTCTTAAAAGATTAACTACACAAGATAGGCTGGTTAAATGGTATCCTGGGAAAAAATGATTGGCAGATTGGAAAATAAACTACACAAGATAACTTTGCTCAAGTGTTCATACTCTGAAGAAATATAGGCTGATTGGAAAAAAAGAATCAAAATGGAGGATTTGACAAATGATTGGGATGGAATACTGAATAGAATGACAATAATGGCATGCAATAATTTCATCAGGAGTATATTGAGAAAAATAGTACTTGCAGCAAGTGTGTATTGTATATGGAATGTAAGAAATAAGAGGCTGTTTAGCAATGAGAAGATAAGTCATAAGGATGTTCTGCTAACTATTATCAATAACATACGAATGAAACTGACAAGTCTCCTTTTGAAAAGCTCAACAAAAGTTGTTGAAAAGAGTAAAAAATGGCAGATTAAAATGGATAAAAGCAATGAGAATGAGGTAATAAGCATTACAAAATCTAGTTTATCAATCCATTACCTGCCTAAGCTCCTAGTTTATCAATCCATTACAAAACCTTACCAACCATTGCATAACCTGCCTAAGATCTCTAAACCAAGCACCCCTTAAACTGTTTTAGTAAATGAAAAGCATTATACCCATCAACAAAGGCCAACAATGCCTTACCTTCTATCTAATTGCATCTACTTGCATAACCATGTGTAATCCTATCTACTTGCACACTACATGAATGCTCTACAAAAAGACATACCTTTACCTTAAATAATAACAAATGACACACCTTTACCCTTACTCATCGTGATATCAACTGAATTTTGGGTTAACGAAATGGGGAATTAGGGTTTATAAAATTATGGGAATTAAGGTTCATGATCTATATGAATTTGGGGAAAATGGTATTTGGTTAAGGGGTGGGTCGGGTAGGGTTGGTTTGATAATTAAAAAAAGTATTTAAAAATTATGACGTGTACAAGTTACCCGGTTATAGTCGGTAACTCATTGCAAAATGGGACGATATTGGTGGTAATGGAACAAAAATAGTTCGTTACCTATATGTGGAATTTTGTTAAAGTACATGGGCTATATATGGAGTTAACCCTAATAATTATTATAGCTAGGAGACATATTTATGTCAAGGAATATTATAAGATATACAAGTTAATGTGACTAGACTATATAGTTATACACGCGCCCATCGCACCTTGCCCTCTTATAAACAATGTTTTGAAACCCGGTTCAACCGGTCCTGGTCGAAAAAACGGGTCAAATTAAACCGGTTTTTATATTTTCGAAACCCGGTTAGACTCGTCGGGTTTAAAGTGACCCGGGTCAACTCGGTTCTCGAAACCAGGCCGGGTTTTGGTCTTTTTCATTTTTTTTACAAATAAGGTAAGTTAATTACATATACTTGCGACGTAATTTTATTTTTATATGTTATATTTGTTAGTAAATAGTTTTTAGGCTCAAGATATAAAATATTCATGATTTATATATATACTTATTTTTATAATATTGTAAATATTCTTTTGTTGTGGAAATTGACATGATACTCGAACCGGTAACTCGATTACCCGTTAACTCGACGATTTTATACTCTGAACAGATCTTTTCTGAAAGTTAATAACTTTGGGCTTTGAAGACATCCTATGAAGAAATGAATGTGGTATCAATGACAAAAACATACCTTACACGTGGTCAACCTTTGCCAACACGTAGCCATGCATAATATAATTCCAACCCGTGCTAAATCAGTTACCCTCACATGCACGGCTTCAATTCACATCCACTCTCTCCCATCGAATGTACATAATAAACGCCATCATTAATTCCGCCATGATTTCCTGCAGGTTATTAGTTTTCGATTATCTGGCAGCTACTATATGGCATTCACTTGCATGTGCATGTGTATTTATGAATTGGATTAGTTTTCGAGTATATCAAATATATGCCACTAGCTAGTTATTATTGACATATTTTTCAACCAATGTAAATTTCGGCATATCAAGCCACAATGCCACATATTTCGAAAAGGCTTAAGTTAACTAGCTGAACCTTCTTTTATAGTGTTTTGGTTTTAGCACAAATGATGCGTGCTTGTTTTGCCCGGTAACAGGCTGTGATGTAGGACCTAACCTACATCAACGTTTTTTTTTAATATATTTTATCAGATAAACCCTTTAAAAAAAACCTTCTTTTATATGTACCACATGGATTTTTCTTTCGTCGATGGTTTCAGAATTGCATTTTGTTTAAATATTTTGTTTTACAAGTCTAAGTAGTTTGTAATAAAATGTACATAAATACATATACAAACATTACAGTACTATTTTTAGTTATGAATCTGCTTGAACAATTTGTAGCTCCCCTCTAGCAAGTGATTAGTGAATTATTATATTTACTTTTGTATCTGTGTTTAATTGGATTTGTTAAATGGTAAATATTTAGATGGATCAAGGGTGGAATCCTGCAAGAGAGAAACAACTCCGAAAATGACGAGACACAACAATGTTTTGTTTGTAGTCAATTCGGAATTCCGAATTTTCACTCCACGAGCTGCGATCCTACGCATGATCAGCCTCCATGGGAGGCTCTAGCTGGCTCATCTTTAGTCCCAATTAAGTCCCGTGATCAGGCTCCAAAACAAAACGAAAAGCCCTCGTCGTCATCCGGGTCGGGACACATTTTTGGCGTTTTGGACCCACGTAGTAATAGTGTTCTGTGGTTGAGTCGAGTGTTTCTTCTAGCACGATTTGCTGCATTGGCAGTAGACCCGTTCTTCTTTTTCGCGCTTGCAGTGGATGACGATGGCAGTGCTCGTGGTGGTCCGTGTGTATATTCAGACAGTAGGGTGGTGAGGGTGGTGAGCATTGTACGCACTTGTGTTGATGCCATACACCTGTGCCACATATGGCTTCAGTTTCGTTTGGCTTATGTGTCTAAGGAATCTTTGGTTGTCGGTTGTGGGACCCTTGTGTGGGACCCATGGGACATCGCTTTTCACTACCTTAGATCACTAAAAGGGTTTTGGTTAGACACATTTGTCCTTTTACCAATCCCGCAGGTAACACAAATTCTGAGTATCTGGGAACTCATTGTCCAGGTGTTTAGTATATTCGATCAAAATGTTATTTGATTGGCAGGTGTTTTATTTATGGGTGTTACCAAGGTTGCTGAGAGAGGAAAAGATATCGTTAATAATGAAACTAGTACAAGTCATATTCATGATCCAATTCGTACCAAAAGTTTATCACAGCAGCCATTTAATTCGTCGTGCACGGCTGGTCACTGGTTACATCTTTGGCTCAGTCTGGTGGCGTGTTGGTCTCAGTTTTTTAGCTTACTTCCTCGGTTCCCATGTATGTTTATGTGTTATCATTTCTTGATTGGATACACAATACATTGCGACTTAAGGTAATATAGGTGAAAAACTGCAAAAGCATGTGGAGACATTACACTACAACAGATGACAAAATTTTACTCCGTAATGCTTAATGCAGCTGTGTTAAAGAACAACAAAAAATCAGATTTCTTAAACCTGACTCTTATAATGTGTTGATACAAACTTTGATTTCTTTGTTTTGACTCAGGCATCAGGAGGATATTGGTATGCACTTGCTATACAACGGGTTGTTCTATGCCTAACAAAACAATGTGAAGCTAACAAGAAATGTGGCAGCCTCTTTCTATCATGCTCAAGTAATAAGGCCAACAGTAACAGCTCAATGTGCTTCGATGATGACGGACCTTTCCGATATGGAATTTATGAAACTGCTATTCCGATACTTTCATATGATTCCATTGCCGCCAGAATCTTGTACAGCAATTATTGGGGACTAGTTTCTTTCAGGCAAGAAAACCTGTTGATTAAAGTTTTATCAATGAGATGAATGACTGCAAAAACAAATATGTGATTCCTTAGTGAGTTTGCAACCGCTTTTCGTTGGTAACTATTTGTCGATTTATTTGCAGCACCATGGGCAATATTCTTGAGCCAACTAGTGAAGTATTGGAGGTGATATTGTCGATTTTTATGGTGATGGTTGGACTACTGCTCTTCACCATGTTGGTTGGGAACATTCAGGTGCCTCTGTCATGATATGTAATATGTTTGATCTGATGTTGGTAAGGTAGCTAGCTCATTATGACTGAAACTTGCTAATTTATGGAACCAGGCTTTCTTGATTGCTCTCACGGGAAGGACTACAAAAATGCAGGTTATGTCCAGAGACATGGAATGGTGGATGAAACGCCGTCAATTGCCTTCTGATTTGATTAAAAGAGTTCGTCATTTTGAGAACCAAAGATGGTCCACAATGGGAGGTCAAGATGATATGGAGATGATTAAACATCTCCCTGAAGGAATTAGACGAGATATCAAGCGCTATCTTTGCTTGGACCTAGTAAAAAAGGTATTGCCCACTTTGAGCAATATACTCTTCAGCAACCGCTTTTGAGGTCAAAATTACTAATTTAAAAACTTTCAGGCGCCATTATTCAAGTTATTGGATGATGTTATTCTTGACAACATTTGTGACCGTGTTACGTATTTCGTCTACTCAAAGGGTGAAAAGGTGGTGTCACACTAACCCAACACCAAAATAAAAAGAAGCTAAAAACTATATTTCACTTTTCAAAAGACTAACATATTTTAATGTATAATAATGCGACAGATTATAAGAGAAGGAGATCCTGTTCACAGAATGGTGTTTATAGTTCATGGCCAGGTAAAGCGAACCCAGTGGCTAAGCCGGGGGATGGTTGCAACAAGCACCTTGGAACCAGGGAGCTTCTTCGGGGACGAACTTCTCTCATGGTGCCTGAGGATTCCATTTATAGACCGGTACCCTTCTGCAACTGCAACATTCACTTGTCTTAAGGCAACAGAAGCGTTTGCACTAGATGCAAATCATCTAAGGTACATCACAGATCATTTCCGTTACACGTTTATTAATGAAAAGATGAAGAGAAGGGCAAGGTACTATTCATCTAACTGGAGAACATGGGCTGCTATTAATATACAACTAGCTTGGCGGCGTTATATTTCAAGGACTAGGGGCGGGTCAGCAATTTACAGGGCAGAGAACAACGACCGGCTACAACATTATGCTGCCATGTTTATGTCGTTTAGGCCACATGACCACCTTGAATAAGATAACTATAGCTGTACTCGATTGCAAGGTGGATAATCACAATACACAGCTTTTTTTTCGTGTATTCTGAAAGAACTCTTGTAATGTGTGTTATGATAAAAGAAGTATGCATGTTCTACAATAGTTTTCATATATACAAATCTGTATCTTGATTAGCACCGTCATCTTTCAGTAGTGAACAACTGTATGAATTGCTGTTGTATCCTTATAACAGAGGAATCATAACAGTATTTACATCTTATTTTATGGCAATGAAAAAACTGATAAAGTGACATAAGGGCATACCATTTATGCAGAGATACAACCCTTTGAAACCAAATAAAAAAAATCCTATTTTCCTGAAGTCAATCTTGAAGATCAATCAGTTGGACCAAAAACTATTCCAGGAGGAAAGATACCACCTTTCGGAAGATCTTGGCGCTGATTTAAAAGGATCACACTGCACCAGAATGATCAGTGTTGTCAAATACCCAATTTCAGGTCCCATTACCCTCGTGCTGATTTCAGTATCCGGCTTTGCATCTGAGACGCAAGATTAGCGTCAGTAAACCCTTGACCAACCAACCACATCTTAAAACTCGCACTATCCGCTTGTTCCTCGGTTGGACTCCCCTTCTTAGACCCTCCAAAATAAAAACTGAAGGGAATATCAGCAAAAGCCACCTCCCAAAACCTCCCCAGCTGCTCAAGTGATGACCCAATTGCTATGAATCCAAAGAGGGCCAGAAGATTCTTGGTGGCAATCTTTACTCCAAAATGTGCAGGTTTAATCGTTGACCAAAATGCAGCTCGTTCCTCTGCTTGTTTAGGATCCTCATTGACACCTTGAAGTCCACTGAGTTTGTCTGCAAGGATTGAGAGTGTTCTCTGGACAACAGAGGCATCTGGGGATGAAAATGTCACCCCCCAAAGTCCTACCTTTTTCTGGTGCTCTATAGTTAATCGGTTAATCCTTTTGGAGGAGCAGAACTGGGAATCTAAGAAGAACAAGAAGGCAAATTTGAGGGGATGTTTGGGTTTCTTATAAAAACTAACTGCTTATTGAAGTTGTTAAAAACAATTAAGCAGTTTAGGGTGTTTGGGTGTAAAAAGCTATGAAAAGTAGTTTTGAATAAGCAGATTGGTGTTTGCTTATTTCAATGCCTATAAAGTGGATAAGAATAATTAAAGTAATCCCAAACACCCCAGAAACAGCTCATGTGTTTTAATACAGCCTATAAGTAGCTTTGAAGGTGCATGGGAATAATTATCCAAGATGCTTATCTAATTATGATACGAACCGAATCGATAAAAGAGATTAAAAGAACGAATAACGCTAAATAAAGATAGGTGATCAACTTTCGAGAGGCCGATCTCTCTCCCAATAATGATATCAAATCACTAAACCATTCATAATATTTCACATAATAAGAATACAACCCTAATGCCCTATTTATAATAAAAGTTCCCTAGACTTAACTTGTTGACTAAGAAAATATAATAAAGGAAACTAAATATACTAATTAATTAATAATATAATTATGATAAATTATATTAATGCAGATCTTATCAAATTACTTGCGATTAGAATAAGTTGTTTTAATTAGACAGTTTGAAGTTGCTTATTCCAAGATATTAAATTCACCATACCTGAGGTGGAGTTCTATACAGTCTGAACCTTCTGAACTCCGCAAGCTTATCAGCATTAGTCGTCCACAAAATTGCAGACTCAAGAGTGATCCATAATTCAACTACATCATTTTATACTATTCAAGGCTCAAGGAAGCTGCAATCTGATTCGGCACACCACTCACCCCAAACTGCCTAGAACTAAACATCAACCCAAGTTCAGCAGGAACTGAATCAAACGCACAAGCTAAAACAACCAAACTACCATTCTCAACCGCTTTATCATAATAAACTGCTTCCGTTCTCTTTATAAAAGTCTGGTTCACCACAAATATCCAAATAACCACAACCAACTTCAGCACATGCTGCAACAAAAGGATGGCCATAGAGGAAAACAGGTCCGACACAGTTGAGTACTATCTTAGCTTGGGAAGCCATGCTGCGAAGTGAGGCTGGATCTGACATGTCTGCAGTGAGGATGGGTGCGGTGGGGTGTTATGTGGAAGCCCATTTTAAGGTTTCAGCGATTCTAGATGGGTTCCGACCTGCTAAACTAAGGATTTTAGTGGCGAGTTTGGTGTGTTGAGGAACTTGAGGGTTTCTCTCATTATATATTTTCCAGCAAGGTTGTAAAAATCGCCCGGCGGTATCTCGGCGGTCGACAACCGCCAAGCGATAAATCGGTCTTGGCGGCGATTTATCGGTTTCTTGGCGGAGACCCTAAATTTACATATTTTTATTATTATTAATATTTTTAATATTTATTTGATAAAAGTTTAGCATAATTTACATATTTTTTATTAATTTTATTTATTTTAGTTACAGATATTATACATATGTTGGAGTAGTATGTTTGATTTTGGTTATGTTTTAGTCATTTTTATTGAAGCCCACCATGATACTTATTAGGCCTAAGTCACTTATTGGGCAAAAAAATCATATAAGTTATTAGGGCTAGATAAACTTGATAAGCAACCTCTTTCTTCACCCTCTTTCTTCTCCATTTCTCCACTGGATTCACCCATCGGAACATACCGGAAATTTTAACCACCAAAAATCAGCCGATCTGTTGACCGAAGTTGACCTAGGCGGCCGATTTGACCCGCCTAGGCGGGATGTTGACCGATTTTGACCAAAACGCCAAATTTGGCCGATTTGCTGCAAATCTCCACCGCCAAGCGATATATCACCGATATATCGCCCGCCATGACCGATTTTTACAACACTGTTTTCCAGTGAAACCAGATGCTCCCAAGATGATAATGTCGTAAGTAGGCGGATCGACTTGTGCCATATTAGTTTAAATCCAACGTTCTTTTCTTTAAGGAAATAACATTCTTTTAGCTAAAAGGAAACAATGAACTACAACAAAGAAATCCACAACTCTCATTATCAACTTAAAGATGAAAGATCCCACAAACAGGTTTTCAATTATTAAGTTGACAGCATCTGCACAATTTTTAAATTTTCAATATGTTCTTTAATTATTAAGTGACAGCATGTTATAATTTTTTATTCTTTTTTTTTCTATCGTTTGGAAGCTGCAGGATATTATTAGAACTAAATAAGACCTTCCATATGCAGCTCCAAGCAGAAGATCAAACAAGAAAACACCAGAGGACTATCCCAGAAACACATGGGGAGGACACACTATGAATTGTACTATTATATACCATCCTTCAGTGCTGGACCGAAGAAGTTTGGTCCTGTGAGGAACAAAATAATTGGCGGTTCACTTTTAAGTTTGATTGTTTAGCTCGCGACTCTTTACTGATCACAGATACACAACAAATATGGGTTATGAACAGTGGATGGCTTTAACATTATGCCACCATGTTCATGTTGTTTAGGCCACACAACCATCTCGAATAAACTGCTATCGTTGTACACATTTACAGGGGAAATAATGACAATAAACAGCGTTTTTAATGTGTATTCTTGTACAAACTTGTTAGAAAGAATTGACAAAATCACTTTGTGTGGTAACTGGTTAAAAATCAGTATGCATGTTCTTTAATTTAAAAATCATTATTAATGAATGCTTATCAATTAGTAGAACTTTTTTTTCATCGGTGAACAGTTATATCATATGCATTGCCAATGGATCCTTGCAGACAAAGTATTATAAGAACATTAAACTTCTAGCATTAGAACAGATCATCTGTAACAACATTCTTTTATTCTATTGCACTCAGAAAACAAATAAAGTGACAAACTGGCATACCATTTACATAGAGATGCGATTCTTTGAAATCAAGTCAAAAGAAATTCCATTTTCCTGAAGTCGATCTTGAAGATCAGTTGGGCCAAAAACGATCCCAGGAGGATAGACACCACCTTTCGGAAGATCCTGGCGCTGCTTCAAGAGGATTAGAGCACACTGCACAAGAATGATCGGTGTTGTCAAGTACCCAATTTCAGGTCCCATTACTCTTGTTATAACTTCAGTATCAGGCTTTGCATTTCTCTGAGAAGCAACATTAGCGTCACTAAAGCCCTGACCAACAAACCACATCTTAAACCTCGCACTCTCCACTTGCTCCTCGGTTGGACCCTCTTTCTTGAACCCCCCAAAACTGAACACCGAAGGAAATTTCAACAAAAGCCACCTCCCAAAAGAGAAGCTGCCCAGCAGACCGATTGATAATCCTATTGCAATGAAACCAATGACACCCAAAATACTCTTGGTGGCTATCTTTACTCCAAAATGCGCAGGTTTTATTGTCGACCAAAAGGCAGCTCGTTTCTCTGCCTGTTTAGGGTCCTCATTGACACCTTGAAGACCGCTGGGGTTTTCTGTAAGGGCTGCCAGTGTTCTCCGGACAACAATGGCATCCGCTGATGGAAGCTTCACGGCCCAAAGCCCAATTTTTTTTTGGTGTTCTATGGTTGATCCTTTTGCAGGACCAGGACCAGGAATCTGACAAAAGCAAAGCCAAATGTACGTGAGGATGTATTTATGATTGCTTATGAGCGTTGGGGATTTTTTTTCCCTAAAGTGTTTGGTGTTTGCAATTGCTCATTGATGTGCTTATAAAGATTTTTTGACGAGATAAGCAGTTTGGGTAAAACAGCTTATTGTCTACAATTTGGATTAAATACGCAGGGGAGGAACCACATGGTTGGTTGTGGGGGGCAGTGCCCTTAAGCCTTAATAACTGCTGTGCAGAGGGTGATTTAGTACGAAATTTAAGTACAAAATATTATGAACAGGTTGAATTTACATGAGTGCCCTCATAGTTTGATCACGTGTGCCCTCAACCTTGAAAGTTATCTTGTACTTTTTCCTTCAGTCAACTTCTTAAATGTCTAAACCAGACTTATGTACCATTATCTTTTTTTTGCTAATTTTTGCACTATATCCATGGTCCTTTTGCTGCAACTTTTTAGCATTTTTGTCTTACTTTTTCCTATGTATCATTATTATAAGTTTTTTTTTTTTTTGCACATTATAAGCTGTAATTTTGCTGCAATTTATGTGCTAGGTTAGTTTTTTTTCCTACAGTATTATCTTTTTTTTGCTGCATTTTGGTCGCGATTGAAAAAATATCTGGTGCTGCTTTGTGAAGGTAATAATGTTTTTGCCCCCGATAATTGAAATTCCTGGCTCCACCATTGAGTTACAAATAACCAGATTGGTAATCGCATTGTTAAGCAGATAAGCAGTTTATATGACTATATGAGCAATCCCAAACTTGGACTGTTTGGAAAGAAGAGGCTATATGCTTGTTTCACCAAAAAGCTTTCAATAAACACAAGTACTAATCTGATTGTCTGTCTTAACGTATCAACAGATAGGCAGTTTGAAAAAATTGCTCCTAATCACAAGTAACCTCAAAGCTACAACACAATCATACATAATACACAAAACAACACACAAATAAACACCTGTAAATCCACCATACCTGAGGTCGAGCACGCCTAGGCCTAGACCGTCTCAACTCCGCCAACTTATCCATATTCGCCACACCCAAAACCGCACTCTCAAACGTGCCAAAGTTCCCCACAATCCTCTTCTCCGACTCCAGGCTCAAATACGCCTCGACCCTATTCGGCACACCCATCTCCCCCCACTGCCTAACATTAAACATAAACCCCAATTCAGCAGGAACAGAATCAAACCCACAAGCCGAAACAACCAAACTCCCATCCGCAGCCGCTTTGTCATTATAAACAGCCTCCATCCTCTCCATAAACTCAGGCTCACCACTAATATCCAAATAATCACACCCACTTTCCACACACGCCTTGACAACCTTTTCGCCGTAAAGGCGAAAAGGGCCCACACAGTTTAGGACAACTTTTGCTTGGGAAGCCATTTGAGTAAGGGAGAGTGGGTCTGAAATGTCGGCAGTGATGATGGGGATGTTGTTAGGGTATGATGGGTGGGCCCAGTTTAAGGCTTGTGTTAGTTTAGATGGGTTTCTGCCAGCTAAGGCTAAGGTTTTGAGAGGTGAGTTGTTGTTGTTGAGGAACTTGAGGGTTTCTCGTACGACATATTTGCCTGTGAAACCTGATGCTCCGAAGATTACTATGTCGTAGGTTGTTGCCGTTGGTTGTGACATGTTTTGTTTCTTTCTTTTTTTTCTTTTTTTTGGATTGGATTGAATTGGAGGTGAAATGGTGTGGGGTTTTTCTGAAGAGGGTGGCTGTCGGTCTATATTTAACAGCTCTAAACTTAGTGAGTGGGGAGGGGGTCTTCGGTATAGTGGGTGTGTTTCGCTTGATGGACCGGGGCTGCGATTAGGCCCCGAGTCGGGGCTTATAATACATAAAGTCGAAAGTTGAAGGCTGTATATTTTAAAAATTGTTTGCGCGAATTATGTATTAGAGGTAAATCTTATAAATTTAAAATCACATAAAACAACATAAAATTAAATACGTATATATTCTCAGCTTTATACGTGCAATAAATTAATATTTTAAAAGATATTAAGGAATTTGACTACTATAAACCTTACTTATAGGCCCTGGTGCTTTTATTTCATAAGCTCTAATTTTTCGGCTTATTTTGAGACTTGTGAGCTTATATAAATTTATTATGATATGATAAACTTATATAAGCCCATAAGTCTCAAAATAAGCCAGAAAATTATGGCTTATAAAATATAAGTCGAAATCAAATTTGATTTGGGCTTATATTTCATAAGCCTTAATTTTCTGGCTTATTTTGAGACTCGAGGGCTTATATAAGTTTATTATATAATAAACTTATATAATTTTTAACTATAATAAGTTATATAAATAAACTTATATAAGCCCCCGAGTCTCAAAATAAGCCCAGAAAATTAAGGCTTATGTTTCATAAGCCGAAACAAACACTCCCTTATAAGCCTTTTCATAAGCCCACGTGACAAACAAGACTTATTTTATAAGCCGATTTATTTTAAAAGACCAAGCCCCCATAAGCCTTGTGTCAAACATACCCAATTGTGTTTTAATTAGCTTCTTGACCGAGAGATGGAGGCATTTCTGTATCTCTAGATTAAAAGTGAATAAATGTATTGGGTCTACACTCATTTCAATTAAGAGGTAATAATAAAAAGGGTAAATTACATTGTTCGTCTCTAAACCCTACTCCGTTTGTCGTTTAGTTTTTCCGTTGGGAAATCGTCAGAAATGGTCACGGTAGTCGTTATTTTGGTGCGCTCTTGGTCCCAAGCAGCAACTGTCGTTGTTTTCTCCGTTATCTTTTTTTCCGATGGGTATTGTTGTATTTTGTCTCAAATGTTACTTACACCGTTGGTCCCTCACCACTGAAATGTTACTTACATCGTTGGTCCCTCACCAAGCAAATATATTTTTTACTTTTTTCTTACACTTGTTCACCTCACAACCCATCACCATTTAATTTTTTTTACTATTCCCATTTTTCGATTATTTTTATTATCTCTCCCAAACACCTCTGATCTTATTATTTCACACGATTAATCCCGCCAACTCCACGATCCCAATACTTCTTCATACATATGGTAATGACTTGAAACCCTTTTGCTTAAAGTTTATTTTTTTACAAATGTAGTGTTCTTTGCATGTTTTATTGTCGATTATAAAGTCAATATTTGATTTTGGTTTTCAGAGAATGCACCCAATATGTTTTCGATTTGAATACATCATTGTGGAATATTTCACAAGTGTCCAGGCAGACGATATGTCGATGGTCATGTCGACATATTTGATATGGTAGATATGTGATTGCGCTTAATAGGATGATTCTACAGTTAAGTTATACAGGTGACTTTGAGCCTTTGTTTTATAACTATCTAAGACCATTGAGTAGTTTGGAGGAAGGGTTGTGCCCATTGGCATGTGAGAAGGATGTTCGTTGTTTGGCTACCCTTGTTAGAAGTTTTAAGTTGCTTGAGGTGTATATAGAACATGGATTTACGGTTGTAAACTTTTACCAAATGCCACCACCATATGTTAGGGCAACAATAAAAGATATTATTCAGTCTAGTACTAGTGCAACAATTGAATATATATTAGATAAAATGTTGTTGTTGACATGGCATGATTCTAGTACACATGCTAAGGATTCTGTTTGTGACTTTGTTACACCTAGGTCTATGCCTCAACATGATTCTAGTACACCTCCTAAGGATTTTGTTTGTGACTCCGTTACACCAAGGTGTATGCCTCATGATATGTTAACCCCACCTAGTGATGAGTCTGTCACCACATATACATAGCTGAGTAGTGTACAAGGGCTTGACACACAAGACCATGTTCTTCTAATAATACAGTTACAGTTTACTATCATAAACCTGAGTTTTATCTTAGTGGAACCAACTGCTAATCAAGTGATAGTTGATGTGATTAGGCAATTATCATTTGAGGAAACAAAATTGGATGGAGAGGCAGACTTTAGTGATGTTGCAAGTAGTGGTATAGAAAGTTCTGCTTTAAGTCATGGTGAGTCTTTTGGAGTTGATGACTTGGACTTAAACGTAAACTTAACTCTTGACCTAAATGTTCTCCAAACTGAAACACAAGAAGAGGTTCACGTGTCTGAGGTTTTCGTGTCTTAGGTTCCCAATGACCATGTGGTTAATGAATCATACATACATGTTGATGTAGAACCAATAGTTGATGTTGGTAGAACTGAGGAAAACATTGTAGAACAGGTTTGAGTTGATGAAATTATAGAGGGTAGTGCTGAGGAAGATGTCGTACATTTTAGCGGTGGGGAAGATGTTGAACATGGTAATGTCTGGTGTTGGTGCAACATTGACTTGGATCTCCTTTATGTTTTAACGATGACAAATAAACGTTCGTAAAACGTAAAATCACAAACGGTATCCTAAATCCGCAAAACCGGATTTCACTGTCTGACGCGTGCCCAGCGCGCCACAGGCGAAGTCTGTTTTGCGAATTTTAACAATTGTCGGCTTTCCTTTTACCTGACACATGTGGAAACTTCAATAAAGGTATGCACATGATATTTGAGCATTTGGAAACACTCCAAATGAGGTTTAGACTTAGAGATGAGCAAAAACGAATCCTCTCATTTCTCTATAAAACGCCAACTCAAACCTTTTATCAAATGCCTTTAGCCAAGGCCGAGACTTCTTTCTAAACCTAGTACAATCATGTTTTCAACATACTAACAAGCAAAAACATTCATTTGACCTTAATCCGAATTTACGTTGTTCCTAATCACGTAACGGGTTTTACCCCTTTATTGGTCAACCTAAGTCAAAGGTCACTTTACGTAATGCAAAGCACTTATCTTGTTTGCATCAAGATGATCAATGATCAAATCTATTGTTGATTATCATGGATTAAAGTCTAAATGACTAATTAAGTTTATGGTATTTGGAAGTTAGTTATACTTTGACTTTTCTCACTTCCTTACCCATACAAATGTTTTACAAACTCACATGTATTTCTCACATGTACAAGTCCACACTTCTTCTATACAATCCTACAACCCATTCCTCTTAATCACTTGTTTACCCTTCTTACCCATCAAGTGATTTCATCTCTTCCACACACGCTCTAAACATCTTTTTCCCAAACAATCCCATAATCACACTTGCCCAATCTTTCCTTCCTTAACGGCAATGTAATTATTAACTCAAATCAATAATTTGATTTCATTCTCCATCCTTATCTTCATCTTCACCCTTGATCAAGACATGTCATCAATCTGAGTTCCCATACTCTTTTCTCAACCCTTAGATTTCTTATCAACAAACACAACAAAAACACTTTCTCTTCTACCCTTGATCAAGCCATCTCATCAATCCAAACTTCCTTATTCTCTTCTCAACCATTGGATTGAATACTCATCTCAAACAAACACAGCTTCTCTCACAATCATTCTCTTCTTACTCACATAACAAACACAACCTTCATATCTCCCTTGATCTTGCCATATCAAATATCATACTTACCTCTCTTCTTTACATCCCTACCCTTCATTTCAAACAAGATCAAGAGGCTCCCTTCTATCACATCATGACAACTTATACACAACTCATTTTTTCTTATCCAACATGTGGCTAAATAAATTTAAAATTCAAATTTCAAATCTTTCACCCCTTTTTCTCCAAGCAAAGAATATTTCAAGAATATTCTCTTGCACCCTAACTTGCTATTTCAAATATTTAATTGGATCCCAACTAAGCTAGTTAGACTTTAAGGAATACCTAAAATACCCCTTTCCGATAATCCTTTTCTCTCTTTACATTATTGGATAAGCAAAACGCTTTTAATACTTCACAAACGTTTTATCAAATGGCTAGTTGAGTTGGTTGACCTTGACTGTAAAAATGATTGAAATGTCATAGCGTGAAGTACAATTAGGGGTTTAACATGTGCGGGTATTCAAGAAGCCAAAGTCCTGAAGAAATGCATACTTGGGATTCTGGCGCGCTAGCCACGCGCTGACGCGTGGGCAGCGGGCCAGGTGCGAATTGTTTTTCAACAATTTGGAACTTTGACCTATAAATAGCCACCCTTGGCCTTTGTATTCTTCACTTCTTACAAACATTCTTTCCTCTCTTTTCTCTTCTCTAATCCTTTAAGTCTAACACCTTTGTGTTCTCAAATCTTCTCTTATATCATATATTGAAGAACACACATCTCCGCAAGAGAGCCACACAAGTACTTAATCCATACTTGTGTGTTTGTCAAGGGTCTTCTTTCTCACACCCTTTCTATTAGAACCGAGTCTTTAGGTTATTTTAGGACTTGATTCACCATCTATCTTTTCATTCAATCGAGTTGTAAGGGAAGTCTTGTATATGTGTGATCAAGCCTAGATCATTGAGGATCTAGTTGGGGTTTTGGAAAGATTCCAAGGGGAAGGCTTTTAGAGTTATAGGTTAAGTCAAATCACGGGTTCTTAGGGGTGGATTCCGAGGGTGGAATACCGTAGGTAGTAACTCTTCTGTGTGAGCACCGGTCTTTGTTGAAATCCAGTAGAGTTAAGTTGTAATACGATTTATAATCCACCATAAGGATTATACTAGGAATAGTATCGGTGTCGTGGATTCGCAACTGGACGTATGAAAGGACAAAAACCCCTTCCCAAACTAGTATATATCGTGGTGTCTCTTCTTCTCTCTATCTACTTATTGTTCTCATTGTAAAGTAGATTAGTGCACCACTCGGCTCTTTCGAGATTTGAAGTTTTATAAACTTCAAAGAAGTCAAGAAAACTGTATTCACCCCCCCCCCCCGCACCCCCTCTACGGTTCTACAGTTGGTATCAAAGCAGCTTACTAAAATTTTCAAGCGTTAAAACCTTCCCAAGAAGTCGTTTTAAGTTGAAAGCTTCTTTTTAAAAAATTTAAAATCCTAACTCTGATTGTTTGAAAAAGTTAAGTAAAGATCCATGGCTCAAGAGAACTACGTTGAGGGGTTTTCTATGCAAAGACCACCTTGCTGGAACCTAATGGGTTTTGCTTTTGGAAAGCCCGCTTTGAGACTTTCGTAAAGTCCAAAGATATCGACTTATGGCAAGTCATTCAAAATGGCGATTACTACTATGAAGTGAAGACTCAAAAACAAAGTTAATTAAGGAGACGTTGTATGAACTTCTTGAAGATGATCAAAAGAAGAAACTTGGCAAGAACAACGAAGCCAAGATGACTCTTTACAACGCCCTACCGCATAAAGAGTATGAGCGAGTCTTCATGTGTAAAATCGCCAAGGAGGTTTGGCATACACTAATAATCACTCACCAAGGCAATTCTTAAGTCAAGAATTGCAAGATTGATCTTCTCACTCAAGAATATGAGAATCTCAATCTCTAATAAAGAAACTATTGATAGCGGCTTCACTCGATTCAACGCTATTGTGACTAGTCTAAAATCTTTAGATCCGGACTACTCAAGCAAGAATCACGTGAGAAAGTTTCTTCATGCACTTCCATTGAAATGGAGAGCCAAAGTGACGGCCATTGAAGAAGCCAAAGACTTGGCTACTCTTCCTCTTGATAAGCTAGTCGGGAACCTTAAAGTCTATGAAACGATCTTGGAAAATAATGGCGTAGTTTCCAAGACCACTACAAAAGATATGGTCAAATTGATAGCTCTTAAAGCTAAAGTCACTAGGAAATAAATTAGTAACGATAGTGATAGTCAAGATGGAAGTGATGAAGACGAAGAAATCAACTTAATGGCTAAAAACTTTAGAAGTCTATCTCGAAAAGGTGTCAAGGTACATGACAAGTTTGACATATGCAAAGTAAAGACTAGAGGTGGTGAGAGCTCAAGACGTGAACGCGGGTGCTATAATTGCGGTAACAAGAATCACCTCGTCGATAAATATCCAAAGCCTAACAACAAAGCATTTGTCGGAGTAACTTGAAGTAACAATGAAGATGGTGATGAACCTCAAAATGATGCAACATGTCTCATGGCAATTGATTCTCAAGAGGTACGGTGTGAGCATGATTCTCTAAAGGATCATCGTATTACGGATAATGGTTGCACATATCACAACAATGTATATATAAGACCACTCTATTCATATCCCTTGAATCAAGATATGCATATCATACCTAAAAGTGAGGTCTTCGATCTAGGTAACATCCTTCCTACTTCTAAACATGAATTTTGTCTTGCATCTATGGTAGATAACTCAACCCTTTGGCATAGAAGACTAGGACATGCTAATATGCGATTAATTCAAAACATAGCTTCGAAAGAACTAGTAAGAAAACCACCAAAAGAAAATTTTGATAATCATTTTTGTGATGCATGTAAAATAGGTAAACAATTCCATGCAAGTCATAAGCTTATACACATGATTTCAACCACTCGAGTCTTAGAACTTTTACATATGGATTTGTTTGGTCCCTCGTCTATTCAAAGCTATGGGGGTAATTTTTATACTTTGATAATAGTATACTATTACTTAATATATACATGGACATTATTTCTAAAAGCGAAAAATGAAGCTTTTGATAAATTTAAAGCATTAGGTAAAAATCTATAAAAGCTACTTAGCCATTCGATTATCTCAATCCGAACGGATCATGGTAGAGAATTTGATAATAAAGTCTAATTTGGAGTCTTTTGTGACAAACATGGAACTTCTCACAACTTCTCGACACCTCGCACTCCTCAATCTAATGGGGTTGTTGAAAGGAAGAATCAGACTTTGCAAGAAATGAGTCTAGTATGTGCTTAATTACACATACCTTTTACCTATAAAAACGATCCTAAATGACCAAAAACGGACATAAAATGCCAAATATATGTGTGTTTTGCTTTGTATACTATGCAGGTAACGAATATTCTCTAAAGGACAAAAACGAAGCCAAAACCGACAAAACTGAGCACGAGAATGGAAAGAGCGTGAAAAGTCAAAGTCAAAGTCAAAATCAAAGTCAAAAAGTCAAAATCAAAGTCGAAGCTAAAGACGTGTGCATCTTAAATGGACCAACCCGCACCCTATTTAATGGGTCGGGTCAGCCCATTAAGCCTTTATCTATATACTTTAAAAGTTAAAAATGGTCCAAGTCCAATCCAACATAAACCGGCCCAACTTAAGCCCAAACCAAAAGTCCATTAACCCTTAACCATAACACCCTTTACCCCTTTTCACCGTTAGTCCTTAAGGACTAACACTGATAGTCCTTATACCTTTACACCGTTAGTCCCTGGTTATAACAAAGTTAGTCCCTAAACTTTTCACCCCTAGTCCTAAACCTAACCCTGTTACCCTTTTCCCTTAACCCTCGTTACCCCCAAAACATATAAACATTTTGCCCGCTGATTCGTCTGGTAGGATACATATAAAATAACACAAATGCAAATCTCAACCAAATGCCCTTAACCAAGGCAAAAGGTCAAAATCTACACAAAGAGATTAAATATATAAGAATCAATGATAAAAAGATTCCGGAAGAGATATTCCCGGGTCGTATGTCCCAACGAGGCTGCAATTGAAAGTAATCCTGGTTTGATGAGAAATTGAATGATGGAGAATATTTAGATATGATGGAAACACTGATATAGTTACAACTAAAATTAACTAAATAAAACCTAATTTAATCTACGGGAAACAGATATAGGAAATGGGGATCTTAAAAACTACGGGAAACAAAATTAGTTATAGGGAAATCCTAAAATTAAATCTATACTAAAATACGGGGAACAGAATCAGGTATCGGGAAACCTAAATACTAAAAATTTAAGAAAATAAATGCTAAATTAAATTAAAAGTCAAAATTAAATTCTAATTAACTTAATTTGAAAAATAAAGAAAACTAGAACTAAAACGGAGGTCGTTTGAATGTAAAACGAAAAGAAACGGTAAAACGCACCCGGTAAAACGGGTCTAAGACTGAAATTTAAGAAAAATAAAGCCTACACTAAATTTTATATTTTTCCTAGACACTAAATGACAAAAGAAAATTTTATAAAAAAGAAAAATATTTTTTTATTAATTTTTGATTTTTTAGGAATTTTTAAAAGATTAATTACTTAATTTAAAACTAAGAAAAATAGAAAAAGACAAAAAATAAAAGTTATAAAAATTCTGAAAAAATAAAATTAAATAAAGAAAAATCTAACAATTCTAAAAATATAAAAATGCCCAAAAGTTACTGTTTAAAATTAAAGTAATTAAACTAATTAAAATTTAACCTAATTTAATTATTTAAATTAAATTAAACTAACAGCAGTTAATTATAGGGACTAACAGTGAAAGGACAGCAAGGACTAACGAGGTAACAACATACTAACAAGGGGAACTAACATTGTTAACTATAAAAGAGAAATTTACACTAATGGTCCCTGAGTTGGACCCCGATATTCAAAGAGGGTCCAAAGTGCTTATTTGACAAAAGTCAAAAAAGCAAACTTGTAGAAGGGCTTATGGGGAGTAACTTTTGTAAAAGCACCAAGTGCTGAAGTTTACTTAATAAGCCAGAAACTTAAGCTTTTGAGGCTGCAGAAGCTTATTAAGCTTATGAGCTTAATTTTCTTTCTTATTGGGATTTAAGCTGCCAAATAAGCTACAACTATGGGGGACAGTTAATAAGGCTAAGGGGAGTCCTAAATATAAGCTAAGGAAATCTAATAAGCCCTAAAATAAGCTGATCTATTATTAAGCTAAAATGACAGTTTATAAAAAACAGAAAAAGTAGACTTTTGAGCTTATATAAAAAAAAGGAGAAATTTAGGGCTTTTAAGCCTGAATTAAACTAAGCTAAAGGGTGAATTAAGCTAAGAAAACTTGGGGATTTAAAGAGCAACTAATAAGCTATAAATAAAAGCTAAAATATCTAGGAGCTTAATACAAAATAAGCTAAATAAGGGAGGCTGAATGGTGGTGTCTAGCACCAGGGGAGGCAAGGCAGTGGCCAAGGGGCTTATTTTGGCTTATTGAAATAAGCACATCAGTGATTTTTAGCCAAAACAAGATCCAAACAGATTTATAGGGGTGGTCAATGAGCTTATTTCCAAACTATGAGAGCTTAAGGCCTAATTAAAACCGCTGATAATTAAGCTCTAAGTTCAAGGTTTCAAAAGAAAATGCATACCACCTTTTGACTCATACTTGGTCAAATTAAAGGGACAGAACAAGGGGGTGGTTAAAATGGCTAGAAACAACAACCATAAGCACAATAACAAGGTGCTTAAGCTGCATAAGCAGCTGGAGCACTTAAGCTCAATTTGGCTTATTGAAATTTTAACAGATTATAGAGGCCACTTAAAAACTTATTTTTAAACTAAAAGGTTTGATTAAAATGGCTTAATAAACCCTACACACTCAGCCAAAGTTGGCTGAGTGGTATTTATCCATAAAAACACCATTATGACCCATTTTAAGGTCTAAACCAAACACCCCCTTAATTTATAAATTCGGGTTTTTAGCCCTTTTTTAATGAAGTAAAGGCTGAGAAATGTTGTTACAAGAGATGCTTAATAACTTTAACACATTTTTAAACAAGTTTAAACAGATTAAAAAGGCTTAAATAAGACTTTAAATTTTTGACAATGGCTATATCACAAAAACTCTTAACTTTTATTAAAACTGAAGATATTACAACATAAACTCTTGAAATTGAACTGAGTACAATAATTTAAAGCAGACTTAATTAAAATTAAACTAAAAAAGTAAAAACAGGGTTGTGGTTGCTTCGGGTTGTCTTCTTTTCTTTTATAGAAGTCTCAAAGCCTTCACTTGGTCTTGGTTTGTGTTTCTTGTGTGTGTAGAAACTCAGATAAGCAATCCTAGCCCTCCATTCACTTTGTATACAATCTCACCATTGAAGGGGGCTTATAAGAAGTAATAAGCTCAAATGAGCTTATTTTGAGCTTATTTGATGAATTCGTATTTAAATGTAAATCAAAGAACACAAAAACTTGTAAAATGAATTAATATCACTAGTATTGAAGAGTACAAGTTCAAAAGAAAAGGTTACAAGAGCTTAAAAGCTTAATTGCTTAAATTGAAAACTTAAATTGCTTAAAAACGAAAATTACAAAGTAAAGTTTTTAAAACTAAAACTACTGAGTATAATAATCTTAAAGCAACTTAATTAAATTTTATACTAGGAAAAGGAAAAACAGGGTGTAATATGGTGTGTTTGACTTCGGCTTGGTCTTGGCTCTTTTATACAAGTCCTTTTGCCTTCTCTTTGGGTTGGGATGAGCTTGTTGTGAGAGTACAAAGCTTTCCCAAGGCAATCCTAGCCTTCCATTGGCTTCTCTTCATCTTAGCCATTGATGGGGGTCTCGGGTTGAGTGTTTTGTTAACAGGGAAAGGGTTATAGGGGCAGGGTAAGTGGGGATTGGTGAGGGTGAGCTGGTGGTAGTACTTGGGAGGTGGTATGGCAAGAAAAACCATGGGAGAGGGCTGTTTGAGGTTGGCGGGAAAGTGGGTTGAGGTACGTTATGGTTAGCAGGTTTAAAAGATATCTTTGGAAAAGATGCAAAAACAGTCCCTCAACTCTCTCTCTCTTTTCATTTCTTTTTTTTTGGCCCGATTTTAGTTATAAAAGAAGTTTAGAAAGTGTCACTTTTGGTCCTTGTCGTTTTTATAACAAAAGAATAAAAAGATTTGGAAAATTTGCAAAACAGCCCTTGTGTTTTATTTATAAAAAGAAAATTGCCATTTGGCAGTTTTAGTCCTTCTCTTTATTTTACCACTTTTCTTTTATAAAACACTTTAAAAAATGACAACTTTAGTCCCTAAAGTTTTGTAAAAAGGATTAATGGGCTTTTGTTGGGCTTGGGTTTTGTTGTTGGGCTTTTGGGCTTGTATTGGGCCCAATTGAGTGTGTCTGGGCCCAATAAGGTTTAGGTTTGGTTATTGGGCTTTTTCAAGCCCAATAAGGTTATGAAGTGGGTTTTGTGTGTACAATGGCTGAGATTGGCTGTAACTGGGCTAGGATTGGGCCTTCAAAGTCTTCACAGTCTTCATAATTATACTATTGGGCTTTCCCGGCCCATCAGATGGGTTAAGATTGCATTCAATAGTATTCTTCAGTTCCGGCTCCGGTTTGACTGCTGATTCTTCT